>JAOPHQ010005983.1:212500-372500 GCA_030340625.1 Merluccius polli
TGGATTTATTTTTAACAGGTCGGAGGGATAAGGAGTCCAGGTTTTATAATCAAACTAAAGACTAAAACTAAAGACTCCCATCCATTTTTAACGCTACAAAAAAAAGTGTGGTTATCCCATGCCATTTTTGGTTTATCAATCTTTTTTCTGGATTTGGGAAGGTGCTTTTTATGCTGTTGTCTTAGGCACTGTTCATGACTTATGTTTTTGACTTTGAGAGGTGAAACCATTTGGGGGCATCTCTGTTTTCACACCCTTCGTCCACAAGTGGAGAGTGTAGTGCTGGGTTTCTTCTTTACCTTTCATTTCTATACTGCTCTCTGGCTGATTTTCTCCAGGGATCGCAAACTGTTTCTGTGTTTCTCGTGTCTAAATTCCCTCCTCCTTTTCCCCCTCCTTGAAAATGGAAGTTCTCTTTGGTTCAAACAGGAAACCCTTTGTGTTTGTTTTTGTGATTCTAAATGTGTTTGTGTATGCACATTTGGGTGATTGTATTATGTTTGAGGGGATTCAAAAATAAAAAAAAATGGATGTAGAAAATGTCTTTGCAGAAATGGCTTCAGGTGACAACATGCATGACGATTGCTAACACAGCTTGTGTGTTCACTTGCACTCCTCAACGTAATCTGCAGACCGAATGTCCATTGTTACTTGTGTCTTTTGTACTAACTGGTGTGCTCCTTTACTAATTAATCTTTCTTCATCTTTATTCACATGTCTGGCTTTTTCCCCAACACCTCCCGTTCTCTCCTGACATGCTATTGATTCATGCCTCTTGGCTACCTCCTGCCCTTATCTTTCCCGGCTCTCCTCCCTCCTTTAATTTGTATCGCTTCCCTTTTCCTTCCTTAAATCATGTCCCTGTCACACCCTGCTCCTTGTTGTTTTTCTTCACAATTATCAAACTATTATTTTTACATCCATCCTGGCACCTTCTGGTCTACTCCTTTGTGCATGACTGTTTTTGTCTCACAACTCATCACCATGTTGACGCCACATATAATAATTGGCCTTCTAATTCGACTCCATGTCAAACTCATGCCATACCATGATATGAATTTGACTTGCATGTTTTGGGCCTGAACCCTAACCCTTACCCACACCCATACCCATACCCATAAACCCCCTGCCCCCCACTGCCCCATACAATGCCACAGACCTGCGTATGAAGGCCAGGCGAGGTAGTGTGCCACCAAGCTACGCCACTGCGCGACACTTAGCGCATCAATCATATGAATACCAAGGTACTGGGGGTAAGAAATTTAGCTGTTGAGCTGGTGGTTTAATGAGTAGCCAACGCTCAAAACCATTTCCCAAGGACAGTGCGAAAACATTAGCCGTGCATTTCCTGATTTTGTTTGGTTTAAATTGGTGCCCATTGTGACAAACCGCATTGACGCTAATTTGAGCCAATCAAAAATGGCAATTGCAATTGCCTATGTTTACGCAGCGGTAGTGCTGTGCCTTTGCTTAGATTTTATAGTCTGGTTCCTCCATATTGAGGGCAAAACAGCACTGTGAAGCAAACAAGTTATTCTTCCACACTAAAATGTTCCTACTACCGTATGTTCATTCTTTTCATTCTGTCCTGTGTTCACCCATTAATTCACTAACTCTTGTGTACATTGTCTCCCTTGTCTAAAAGCTTGTGGCAATAGACATGCGTTTAACACCTAGAGGTTGTTCATTCCAGAAGTCAGTTTTGACATTGTCAGAAATTTCTGTGCTAAATGGTCCAATTTAAGCTTTTGGGGGCCTAATTTGTATACGGGGGTCATGTTAAAATGTTTGCTCATAGAGAACTACAACTTCGGTGGCCTTGGGGGGACCCTCTTCTATCGTAGTGCTGGAAGGCTTATAAGGGCTTTGTTTGAATTCTGAATTGCTATCGTTTGTCAGGATCCAACATCAACCACAGTAGCAGCAGCTCGTCGCTGGCAGACGATGCAAACCGTGGGGTGGCCGTGGAGAAACTGGAATATGTCAAGAAATGGGGCCTGAACACCTACAAGGTATCCTTCTCTCCTCCCAAGGTTTACCCCCAATTAAGAACACTTTGATGACCAACTGTTGGAGGTAGCTAAAATCAATATATATGTAGTGCTATATTATTAGTATTATGTATTTCCCCTTTCACACCTGCACTTTAACCCTGAACTTATCTAGACATTACCCGGAGGAGCTGTATGTGAGAACACAAATCTCCAAATCAGTTGGTCCGAACATTAAACAGATTTTTCAGTGCCAGCTCCCTAGTACAAAGTCAGTGTAATATCTGATTGAGCGCATGGTAGCACATGTGAATAAAGCCGGTCATTGTCTGGGGAATTCACAGTGACTAGATCCTGTTCTACATACTCCTGTACGGTAGATGGCGGTAAATGCGAAGAAGAATTCACAGCAAGGGTTGATGACGTTTCTATAAGGCTGCTGGCGCGAGACCGGAAACCTTCATACTCTTTTGTGCTTGCCTGTATATTGCTTTCCACTATTTCGTTGATATTGCGAATACGTCCAAATACATGTAGTAATGATATCAACGCAAAAATGAGCCTGTAGTTTACTCTGCCATCTTCGATGCGCTGTAAACAAAACTGCAATTTCCGCAGCGTACTTTTTGTGTCATGTCCTGCCTCCTGCATGAGACCCCTTGCCTCAACCAAATGGAGTATTTCCAGTATGTGAGAACACGACAATCTCCTCTTGTGCTTCCTGTGTGAAAGGGCAACTCCAGACAACATCCGGACCTGATTCTCTGGAAATTGTCTGGAGTTCATGTGAAAAACAGCTTTGAAGTGAGCGGAAGCCACATAAACCAAAGCTAGCTCATTTTGTTAATCTTAAGGAGCAATCTTGGTACTCCTAACGCCAAACCCCAATGAGGGCTTCTGAGGTTATGCAACGACTGTTTATCACAAAACTGTGTTTCTTCAGCGATGGTGCTTTTGTGTGTGAAGTACTATTTTCTTTGTATTATTATACAACAGAGGTTTTTACAGTTATTGATGAAAATATGAATAAAGAAATCCATGTTTGTATTTTTGGTGGTCTTTATACACCCCAGTTCAGCTGGGAAACATATTTGTGTAATATTCAGTTTGTCCAGCTAGCCTCTATTGCACTCCTAGCCTTGCTCAAAGCGCCATCACTCTAATGCATTGCCTCACAAAGTCTATAACTTTTCCCCACCGTGTATAAAGTGCCGAGAGCCTGAGCCTGTGAAGCCCTCACACTGTAATTGTGATAGTGTTACACAAATAAGCTTGACTTGACTCTTCTTTTCTCTTCCTAAAGTGTACAAAGCAGATGATCTCGGAGCGTTTTGGGCGGGGCTCGCGGACCGTGGATCTGGAGCTGGAGGCCCAGATTGAGGTCCTGAGGGACACCAAGAGGAAGTATGAAAACATGTTGCGATTGGCCAGAGCACTGACCAATCATTTCTACAGCATGGTCCAGACGCAGCATGCGCTGGGCGACACCTTTGCCGACCTCAGCCAGAAATCTCCAGAGCTACGGGTAAGAACTCAAAATCGACTTCATCACCCTCGCGTTGTGACAGCTGCAAGATTAGCAATATCAAGCAGATGCATGAATAGAGGAACAGAACGAGAAGAAGAAATTAAACCTCAGCTTTACAAAATAAAAGTCTTGCAATCTTTTTGAGACGGCAATTTCATCGTGGTTTAAATTGAAGGAGAAATTGAGGAAACGTGTGCAATCCCTTGACAGGATGAGTTTGGCTACAACGCAGAGACGCAGAAGTTGCTGTGTAAGAACGGCGAGACTCTTCTTGGGGCCGTCAACTTCTTTGTGTCCAGCATTAACACACTGGTCAACAAGACCATGGAGGACACCCTGCTGACCATCAAGCTGTATGAGAACGCCAGGTGAGGAGGAGGAGGAAGCTGGTCTGTGCCTTTCTAGCAGTTGTGGAGGATATGCAGGGAGAATTCTATCCCATTCCAAATAACATCCTGCCAAACTGATCAATACAGTGAAGCAGTTGAGAATAATGCTTTCAAGTATCAAATGAACTCTACATTTACTCCATTAACCTCTTCATCATGAAGTACTTCCTTGATAACGTGAATCCTAACTATCATCCAAGATATATTAAGTTATTCAGGCTTCAAAGTATTTTATATCGATATCGTGATATGAGACTAGATATCGTCTTAGATTTTGGATATCGTAATATCGTGATATGGCATAAGTGTTTAAGGTTTTAAAGGCATTCACAGTAAAGTGAAAAATGACTTTTCGTTTGTCAAGTATTTAATTCACGTATCAATCGAGTATACAAAAATAGGCTTTACCATATGGTTATTTTATATAGACTATTTATAGAATTACCAGAAGAAAATGCTGTATCGTGATGTATATTGTTAGACATTTACCAATATAAATATCAATACCAATGACTAATATCGGGATAGAAGATTTTGGCCATATCGCCCAGCCCTACTTTATAGTCAGAAATTCCTTCTCATTACTGGCCCCTTTGGCCGGTAAGTGAACTCCAGTGAACATTCTCAGCTTGTGCATTCAGAGCAGTGGAGTGCGCGCCCCGTGGGTTTGAGACTCTCAACTCGTGGGGCATGCACTCCAGTTCAGCAATACACCTCACATCGGGTCCCTCCACACAGGCTGGAGTTTGACGCGTACCGGGCTGACCTGGAGGAGCTGAGTCTGGGCCCACGCGACGCCGTGACCATGGCCCGCATAGATGGCGCCCAGCAACAGTTCCAGGTCCACAAGGACAAGTACGAGCAGCTGCGCAATGACGTCACCATTAAACTCAAGTTCCTGGAGGAAAACAAGGTGAGCTTGAGAGCTCCAGTCGCCTAGCGTAACTCCCATCACGGGTGAGGGGATTCTACCTCAGGTAGAGGTAGAATAGAGGTGTGTACTAGCACAAAGGTTTATAAAAAGAAACATAGCAGGGATTGTGCAGGAGAGGTAAGAAACCCCAAAGGGCTTATAGTAAAAACCTTCCCTCTAGGATTTAATGTTTATCCTAATACTATGGATATTTGTTTCCTTAACACAATGAAATAAAAAGAAGGAAAAAAACACAATAATCATATTATTATTATTATCATTAATAATACTATTAATAATAATAATAATGATAATAATAATAATAAATGAAAAGGAAGTAATCACACATACTGAGCACATTAACTATGACACGGGTGTTTTTTCATATTGGACTTTATTAGACCTTTCCTCCATGTTGCCTGCACCCAGATCTCCCCGCTACTTTTGTCAGGACAAAAGTAATGGGGAGCGGGGAAGATGAATATCCTTGGCTCATTCTCACTCTCAGGTGAAGGTGATGCACAAGCAGCTGCTCCTGTTCCACAACGCCATCTCCGCCTACTTCGCCGGCAACCAACAGCAGCTGGAGCAGACACTGCAGCAGTTCAATATCAAGCTGAAACCCCCGGGGGCCGACAAGCCCTCCTGGCTAGAGGAGCAGTGAGGTCCAAGAGACCCCCCCCCCCCCTCCGTCACTTCCTCCTTATCACCTGACAGCCCTCCTCCTCTTCCTCATCCGCCGCCTCCTCCTCCTCCTCCTCCTGCTCCACCTCCACCTCCCCACAATGTCACAGTGGACCACAGAGGAAAGATGGTCAAAAAACAGGTGGTCGGACATGTGCACTGTCCAGACAGACATGAAGGTGGCAGGATATATATATGTATATGTATATGTGTGTGTGTATATATATATATATATATATATATATATATATATATATATATATATATATATATATATATGTGTGTGTGTGTGATATATATGTGAATTGGCGCAAGGAATCCCTCTTGGCCCGTTTCTGGGACCGAATCACGGGGGTTTAGTGCCTCTCTTCCCTCCTCCTTTCTCTGTTCAGTCCATCACCTTTCTGCCCCCCCGCCCCCCCCCCCCCCCCCCCCCCCGTCGCTTGGTCCTGTTTGTTCTGTTGGTAAAGCCCTTCAGCGCTCACTCATCACATTCCAGTCCGTTTTGCCCATCCTATTAATTACCAACCCCCATTCTGTGATTTGTTTTTTGCCAGTTTCTGATGATCACTTTGATGGTCACCTCTCAGATCTCTTCCGAACCTATATTGTCCTTGTGTGCCTCCCTGCGTGGAACAAAGGAGTCATATGATGAGGAAAGAAGCACTACTTTTACTTCTGGCTGCAGACACCGAAGAGGAACAGAACCTTGAGACATTTCAAGTCATGTGTACAGCTCGGATAAAGTACTGTTTTACTATGAATGGAACTGGTTAATATTATTGTTTGCGAATGGAAACACACTGTTGTGATTCTGAGCAGCTTCTGTTTAGTTTTGAATGTCATCTTTTTATATTTGCAGGGGTAAATTCAATTCCACTTGGCTGTATCCTGTGCTTCAAAACGTATTTATGTACGCTAGCGTGTTGGAATACAACTACCTGTACTGTAGTGCTTTGATGTGATAACACTACAGGCTTGCATATGAGAACAGTAATTGTATATGCAAAAGCCATTTACAAACTACTGTCACACAGTCCCCTAACTTTAACAGTTTGGGGGTGTTTATTATTTTTAACCCTTTTCCCTATTTTTTTTTAAATATAATTTCTCTAATTTGTTCAGAATGACTTGATGGAGCAGTCTAGTTGATTAAGAAAAGTTTGAAACGTAATTAAAATGTCCTATTTCTGGTAAGAGAATAGTTTATGCAGGATTGTTTGGTGATTAGTGCTACATGGTACAAAGCCATAATTATTTATTATTCATCACTGTTCATTATTATAGACATACCTTAACATTTTTGTCCTTTGTCTAAAAGTGATACTTAAACATAAATCATCTTGGTTTTAGGAGAATTTCAACTATTATGGAAACGTATAGGAAAATGACAAAAAAAAAAGTCTAAAGCGTTTAAAATGATTAATTATCTTTGAATGCCATAGGAACCCTGTTTTAAGGGGTTATCTACAAATTCAGATGCAAATCTATGATTCTATTTTATTATACATTCAATGTTTGTATTTTACGTTAGTTTTCTGTCATGTTTTGTCTCAGTGAGGGGCACTTGAACTATTTTCCTGTTTCGAATATTTGACGAGCAAGAGTTGATGTCCAGTTAAATCGGAGTGTGTATTTACATTATAAAATATCTTTGTATTTATCATTTGTCTTTATCGTTGTTGTTCATCTGAATTGAAATCTAAATGCTTTCCAAAGCTATTTTCTGCATCTTACAATTTTGCAGAACGTGGGTATAATGAATATTAACATTGGCGGTTAACTCATAGGTAAACTAAGGTATCATTCAGTCTATTTGTTTAGTATAATAATACATCTCTCAAGTTTAGTCTGTAAAGTGTAGAAAACATTGTTCAACTCGGCTAGTGGTGCTATATATCACCTGGTTAAACTTCATCCGCCTTGCATCAATGTATGATAATGACTACTCCTCCTTTGGCTTGTCTCGTGTGTATTTGCATGCAGGCAGGGATGACACCAAGTATAGTGTTTTGTATGTCTAAATACAGACACTATGTTCTGCCCAGCATGCATGGATGCATAGAATGCTGCCATGCTTTTAACTGTTGGTTTTATGTTGAATGTAAAGACAAAAAAACAACCTTGTGGAACAAAAACTATTTCATTTTTTTTTATTTCAATTTTGGAGCATATCAAATGACACACATACCACAATGTGTTGCTATAGGGGTGGATGTGTTTCTTCCTAGTCTATGTAAATGCTGATGTTATTGTACACATTACACACATGACTCATGTGAAATCTAAATGCATTTGCCAAGACCCCCCCCCAGGCCTGTATAGCTTTACACAGCAATATTTATTGGACAAAAGTGAGTGTTATTCTCCTCTCACCACACATTCTCCAACATCAAACCACCCTCAAAATGTCAGAACGGCTAGAATCGGATCCATTATCGATTTTTAAATTTAGCCTATGAAAAGCCTGTATATTATGGAGTAATGGAGCTCTTTATAGTAGCCTACTTGGTTTGTTGCTGACTAAAAAAAAAAAGTTAAAGTGAGGTTTTATTTGTGGACAATCAATATTTTCTATTCTATAGTAACGTATGAATGATTGTACATAATGGTGTTTCAGATGAAAAAGCTGAAAGTCGCGTGTCATGGATCGATGTGTTTTTTGCCTTTATTCCACTGACTCTTCCCAAAGGAAAACAAATAAAGTACATGTTTTAAAATGTTGGTTAGAATTCATTATTTTCAAATTGCACAGTGGTTTAGTTTTCTGTTGATCGAAACGGTCAAGTACAAACTGGCACCAATTTAATGATATGGATATCATAGATTGATTTTAATGTTTTGATAGTGATAAAACATTAAAAAGTCGTGTTCTTTAAATTCAACTAAACACTAAGTCAACTTGTTGAAAGTGTGAAAGATGCAGAATGTGCTCCACAGAAGACCTTAGATTAGGTTAGGTTTAGTGTCTATGCAAATGTTCAGTCTGATGTATGTGACATTTAGACATCCCTCTTACTGTCAACATCCTCCCCCTACTTCCTGTTGACGGTGTGACGCTGACCTCTCAGGTGACCTCGCAGTGACGTCACGTGTCTACAACAGGTGACTATCTGACCAACCCCCTAGCCTGAGTTCAGCACTGCAGTTCAAACGAGGAGCTGCTACAGGTCATGGAGAGCTGATGAATGGGTGAATGTTCTCTCACCTGGCCGTGGATACGATGGGCGTGTCCAGGTGCTCGAAAGCGGCGCGCGGGCACGACGACTGACGGGCCGGACAGACAGACAGGTGACCGGGCGGACAGACAGACAGGTGACCGGGCGGACAGACAGACAGGTGACCGGGCGGACAGACAGACAGGTGACCGGGCGGACAGACAGACAGGTGACTGCGCATTACGGCGCGTGGGATTAACTGTTCGTCAAACACAGAGACGTGAAGCTCATGCAGGTGAGTTTCTTCTTCTCCTGAGGAGGAGGAGAGTCGCAGCGTTACGGTCAGTGGAATGAAGCTGTTGGAAACCCCAACATGTTACATGTGACACATGACTTGATTGAAAGGTTTAGTTCGCAGCCCACGTCCACAGGTGATGCAACACGTGTCTAATCTGACACATCAACCTGATCTGTTCGCTGTGTCGGCGGTTGGTTTTGGAAAGACTTATTTTGTGTGCAAATGTAGTTAATTCATACAGTGCAGCTGACAATGGACGGGTTGACGTTAGATTCAACATAATCCTGGCTGTTCAATTGATTTGAATCAATTAATTTGTTGTAATAGCTAGTTATAGTGGTCATTAAAACAATGACTTGATCAAGAGTTCAGAACTATGAAGTGAGAGCTAGACCTTAGTTTCATTTAAACAATGAATTGACTTCTGTGACATGAAGATGCTAACCATGTTCTGACATAATGGACTAACCTTTGGGGTCATTGTATACAAAAGTGAGATTAATCCTTATTATAGATGTATGGTAATTTGCCTATTTAACTTGGTCATTTGCCTATGTTTACAGAGTGCTCCCTCCATCTACCTCTAAGTGTCATCTGAAGTTCGTACTGAAGTCCTGAATCCCGGCCATAGCGTGTTTATCAGCTGTAATATCCGTCCTCAAATTCCTAAGGAATATAGTTATTTGTTGTGCTTTTGTCCAACAAACTAGGCCTTTTATATCTTAAAGATCTCTGGCTCAGAGGTCACCTCAGAAGTACACAGCAAACAGGAATCGATTCCCGAGTCGACTGTTTTCCTTAATGTGTATGTGTTTGTTGGCAGGTGTTGTACGTCCATAACTCGGTATTTCCCCAACACATTGGCGAAGCAGCTTGAGCGACGCGGTTCCTTCGTCGCTCCTCTGACTGAACGATGTTGATGGAAGGAGCATTAGTCTTCACTCCTGCTCCTCCACCACCACCGCCACCACCTTCTCCTCCCCCGAACCCACCGATTCCTCCCCTTCCTCCAGCATGTCCCCCTCCACCTCCTCCTCCTCCCCCGCCTCCGCCTCCACCTCCTCCCCCGCCCCCCCTGCTGACCGCTTCTGCCCCCCGCGGCCTCCAGAAGCGCTCCATGAAGAAGGTGAACTGGGATGCCATCCCCAGCCAGTGCATCCTGGGGAAGCGGAACGTGTGGACGTCGGAGCGCTCCCTCAAGAAGGAGATGGTGCTGGACCTCCGCAGCATGGAGGAGCTGTTCGGCCACGCCGAGACGCAGTCCCTGCGGAGGGGCAGGCGGACCCCCGGGGGGCCACACAAGGGCTGCGAAGGCTCGGCTACCTTTTCCAAAGCGGCGCAGGTAATGAGCTCCTCTTCTGCACCTGTGTGTGTACAACGTCTAAAAATGTCAAATAGCCTATGGAGATATATTAGAGTACATCAAACATCTTGGTCAATTTGGTTTGCCTGGAACACGGCAGGGAATAGACATGTTTATTTTTGCATGTAGATCGGGGAAGTGAGATCTGATCACAAGTGGAGACTCCACGCATGTGGAGACGCATGTTAACGCCAGGTGTGAACAAATGAACTTAAAGCTGTCCACTTGTGAGCGGATCAACCAAGACGCATGTTAATGCCAGGTCACAAGTGGCATTAACACAGGGCCAATGTCTGACTGTTACAGTTGATTATGAACCTGGCAGCAGGTTCATAATCCATACTCATGATCAGTAGTTTCTCTCTGTTTTAGGTCTCCATTCTGGACTCCAAGAAGAGCATGAATATCGCCATCTTTTTGAAAATCTTCAAGCGGTAAGGGGTAAAAAAAATCCTTCTGAATATGGAAGATGTAAAAAGAGGTCCAGTAGTTACTGTTGACTTTTGCTGTGTCTTGCATAACAATACAGTTCAGCACTCACCCCAAGAGACTTCATAAGAAGATGGTTTCCCCAGAACTTGGGGGTTGTCTGTGTGGTGACCGTGGTTACCAGCTGCCTTGATCTCTGAACAATACGGGGCATTCATAGAAAGCTGTTTGTTTAATATGACTTTTTTGAGTCCCCGATGATAGGTACTCTACAAGACCTGTAGAGCTAAGACCAGATAATCATACACCTTGATAAAGCTAATGAGACAAGCATGGCCATTGGTTATGGATTAACAAAGCTGGAAGGCATTTGTTTATTTCTCTTGTAAAATACATTTTTAATCTCAATGAGACTTTTCCCAACATTTTCAATTTTTGTTCAAGGTTCATTTGCACCTTAATTTGAATAGCAAATGCTCCTGCTTTGTGTCAGTTGCTCACTGCTGCAATGATGATGGATTGCAAGTGAATTTGACTAAAGCACTTGAGCCTACATGATGCTGGTAATCATCTCTGACATTTCATATTGAAGAGGCTCGTGCAAAATGCCACATGGCTGTAGGTTGATAATGTGAGACACTTCGTTGTTGGTATGCAATTAAAAGGCTTCCTTTTATCACAGTATTATTTGGATCTGCCCTGTTTTCTGAGTGGATGGTTTGGTTTGATATTACATTTGGTGGACTCAAATGTAATGTCATTGTCTTCTTCCGCAGGCCTGTTGCAGAAATGGTGGAGGACATTCTTCAGGGAAATTGGCTGCGATTAGGAACGGGCAAACTCAAAGAGCTTTGTAAACTGCTTCCAGACGACAGTGAAGTAAACACATTTAACTATAATCTGTATGGCCTGTATGTAGCAACATACCTAAATACAGCCCGTTTGTCTTTGTTACTTAATAATTGGCCTACATCATAAGAACCAACCCTTTTATACGGTTAAAGATTGCAGTATTACATTTAATGATGTATTGTCGTTCAGGTGAAGAAGCTGTGTGCTTTTAACGGAAACGTGTCGCTCTTACCCGAAGCAGACCAGTTCATGGTGCAGTTGGTTAAAGTTCCAGGGTGAGTCAAAATCTTCTGTGTTCAACAAGTAAGGGATAATCCACGACAAGGTATGCGGTTATTGAAAAATAATGCATGCCACAGGGCAGTGGCGGTTCTAGACCAGTTTTAATGGGGGGGCCAGGTTGGGGCCGGCTTTTGTGTTAGAGGGGCACACCGTCATTTTATTATTGATGCAGACTCCTCGTTCGGGGGGCCACAGGGGGGTCCGGACTCAGAGTTACGGGGGCACTGGCCCCCGCTGGCCCCCCCCTACAACCGCCACTGCCACAGGGGCTAAGAACTCTGTGGGTTTGCCTCCGCGAAATGCATTATTTTTCGATATTGCGAAGTGCATTATTTTTCGGAGTGGATTATCCCGCTTATACCATGGCCACTTGCGAATCATTAAAATATAAGGGTATTGGTTCAACTTTGGTTCGATTGGTTCGACAACTTTTAGCTTGCACCATTTTTGGTGTTCCTGGAAACAAACGGCAAATGACCGGAGAAATATATGGGTCTGACTAATGCCTGGAATGCAGTCAGTTACCATAAGATTCATACGGAATGCAGACGTTACCTTATTACTCCAGTAAATAGAGACCATCTTAGTAACGACATGGCAACGTTACCTTATTACTCCAGGAAATAGAGACGATCTTAGTAACGACATGGCAACGTTACCTTATTACTCCGGTAAATATAGACGATCTTAGTAACGACATGGCAACGGGGAAGCTTTCTAAACGTATATACCCATCCAAGTCCCGTCCATGTTGACAGTTGTTAACGTTTCGTTTAGCACATTCATTACGTCATAGCTTTGTTATTGAAAGTTAATCAACATCCCTCCAGCCAATCAGAATCGAGTATTCACCCAGGCCATGGTATAATTCATTTTAATATCCATTAATAGCCATTGTATGGCTTATGCCTTGCCTATTGTATCTAACAATTGTAAACCATATTTAAAGGTGCAGTGTGTAAAATGTAGTGCCATCTAGCGATGAGGTTGCAGATTACATTGTAAGGGGCCAGTAGGTGCTAGGGGTGTAATAATAATACTAGAAAGCTGTAATTGAATCCACGGTCCAAATCTCAACAAGGACTCTTGTACTCATTTTGTTTTTTTGTTTAAGTCTGATAGTTTCCACCAATGTACACACATCGAAAGTCACCTGTATTTTATACAGTCTGTGTGTTACATTTACACTGGAGCTCCACTGGCCACGCAGTTTACATGCTTTTTGCTGTTGTAGAGCTAGCAGGATACATTTCTAAACAGCAATTTTATATTCATTCAGAACATTTTGTAACGTGAGAGGTATCTGGTGTAATTAAACTTGAGTTAGGCTATTGTTTAGGGCAGGGTACTTTGTAATGTGCCTATTGTGTAGAAATATTGACGTATCCGGTTTAATTATCCATTTACTCATAGCTTAGATCGCGTCTATAGTTCCCCGCGTCAGATCACTGTAATTTGGAGCATGAATATCTGTTGAATATCCAACATCTTTCTAACATCTTTCTAACTTAAAAAACACTTTCAAACACCATAACCTGCTACGATGTGTGATTCTTTTAATACACCACCACAGTAGTGCTATGCTGCTAAATGTCACATTCAGTTTTGATGGTGGGAAGTTCCTGGCGGGATACACTACAATTGACTGTTGTAGAGCTATCGGGTTACACTGCTAAACAGCGATTTTAATATTATATCCATTCAAAACATTTTGTAACGTGAGGCGTATCCGGTTTATTTGCACTTTAAGCGGAAGAAGATGGATGGATGGATGGATGGATAGTTAGGATATTGTTTAATGCAGGGTAATTTGTAATTTGCCTATTGTGTAGAAATATTGACCAAATGATGGCTCTATGGAGAGGAGTGCTGCTGTCCGAACTCCGCCTACCTGGGCTAGCTACTAAACGTTCGTGAACCTATTGATATTAATATGTAACGGCGAAGGTTTTATTTCTCTACAGCCATTTGTTTGTTCTGGGCTACTGTAGAAACATGGCGGTGCAACATGGTGGCCTCCGTGGAAGGCGACCTGCTCCCCATGTAGATATAAACGGCTCATTCTAAGCGAACAAAACGATTATTATTTTCAGGTCATTATACACTAATGAAAACATATATTATATTAAATTCCTGCCAAGTCTGTTCCACTAGATGCCATGAAATTCTACACACTGGACCTTTAAGGAGTTTCTGTGAAAATCCAGTACAAAATGTACCGTTGCCAACTAACTAAACATATATTGTTAATGATGTAATGAGGTGATTCAGTATTTTGCTATGATGATGATGATGATGATGATGATGATGATGATGATTGTAATATTAATAGCTATGCAGAGAGACTGAAGACCATGCTGCTGAGAGAGGAATTCTTCCCCCTAATGGAAGAGATGAAGAACTCTGTGGATGTGATGACCAAAGCTGCTAATGGTGACATACACACAATCTGTCTGTTGCTCTTTGTGTTATTGTTGTTGTTTTTAACCGTCTTCTATGATTCTCTCATCCTCCCCAGAGCTGTTGGACTGCGAAGACCTCCACTCAGTGATTCGGCTGGTGTTGAAAGCTGGGAACTATATGAATGCTGTCAGTGTTCTCCCTGAAGAATATACATTATCTCCTAAATCCTATTAACTGAATTGAAAACACTCAATATATTCTTGCCTCTCCCAGGGTGGACACAGTGGGAATACCATCGGCTTTAGGATGAATTCCCTGCTCCGGCTGGCCGACACTAAGGCCAACAAGCCTGCCATGAACCTCATGCACTACGTGGCGAAGGTAGGGACATGCCAGGGCACTACGCTCAGACCAGGGATCTCGTCTAAGACGGGCTATGGTGGTACGTGGCAGCATATCGCGGAATATTTGGCATTCACTGCTCAGCATAAATATGACCGAATGCTACACTTCCCCATGTTTTTCAACAACCAAGTTTTCATTTCACATTTTCGCTTATTTGGCCCGATATTCTGATTGTGATTATGTATTACGAATATTACTCGATTTAATTAATATTCCGTGGTGCCTACTGTGTATAAAAACAAATTAATAACTAATAAAGCAATTGAGTTGTAACAATTTGTAATTTGATTTTAATGTAACAGGTGTACAAAATCAGATTTATTCATGTTTTTGTATATATTTTTAATATACATTAATTGTGACCTTTCACAATTACCTTATTGCAATTTCCATTTAATATACAATGCCCTATTTGGGTGGTAATTTCACTACTTCTTTCACCATTAAAAAAAATGGAGGATCTGCAGTGAATCGGGACAACATCTATCCTCTGTTGAATGAGATCTGCAGTCTTAAGTGGCGGTTCCCTTGACGGTGTCGTTTGTCATCGTTTGTTATTTTCATCTCTCTGTGTCTCATTAGTGTGTAATTTCTGACCATTTTGTTCATGAGTCTACGTCTACACACAGCAAGCTGAGGACATTGATGCCGAGCTGCTCACATTTCCCAGCCAACTTGAACACATCGGAATGGCTTCAAGGTGACCGATGAATACGCTGCTCATCATTTAGGACCCTTCACACTCCTCTGCATGTGCACAATGCTTGTCATTCATTTAAATGAGATGAGGATCTTGATTGCTCCTCAGCCTTGTCTTCCTTTTTGTTGCGTAGTTTTACAGAGAGCTTAGGAAAGCTTGCGATTCCTCAGCTTCCTGACCAAGGAATTGCAATCAGCTTGAAGTCGGTTGCCATGTCACAAATAATTTAACATGCAGGCAGAAACCATTGTGTGAACTTTAATTTCAACTATTGTTAATTATTCCTCTGACTGATTGAAAGGCTTTCGGCGCCTTTGTGCTGACCATGTTGTAAATGGCTGCACAGGATTTGCCAAGAGGAGGTAAAGGCAGACTTTGAAAGAGAAATTAAGAAGATTGAGGAAGTGAAGTTGTACGCCAGCAGACAACCTGGTCTGATCCAGCAGATGGAGACATTTCTTCTGGTAAGGCCTCCCAAAACACTACTAAATGTTTTCAACCATTCATGAATTCATGAAACAATTTCTGTTCCTGTAATGTTGAACATGGACTTGTAAAAGGCTTTTTTCCCCCAGAGGGCCAGAATGAAGTTGTCTGATCTGAGCTCTTCTCTCCGTGAGCTGGACATACTGAGCCACATGGTGGCCGAATATTTCTGCGAAGACCCGGCCCTCTTTAAACTGGAGGACTGCTGTGCTGTCTTCCACTCCTTCCGTCAGAAGTTTCTCACAGCCATTCAGGTGAGCCTGCTCTCCACGGGTGGTGTTTCTGATGTTGATGTTTGTTTCTGTATTCTGTATAGTATTTCTGTGCATCCAACTGTTTTGATTTAGAAGAACATGGACCTGTTTAAACCTCTCAACCATTGGACATTGTGACAAGAGCTGCAACATGGGAAATATGAATGCTAAAAATAAACTAAATCATATAAATTAAACATCTTCTTAACCCCAACACAGGAAAACCGGAACCGTGAGGCGGTGGAACTGAGACGCAAGTGCAAGGACTCCGTCTGCAGCTCGATCAAGCGGCGCTCCACCTGGTCTGGGCAGGAGCCTCGGCCCCCTGGGAAACACGAGGCCTCGTCGGAGACCCTTGACGCCTCGTCTGGAGACCCCGAGACCGCCACCTTGGAGTCGGCGCTCCACAGCTTCCTGTTAGCAGCGCCACAGGGCAGGTGCAGGAGGAACATTTCCCCCATGGAGGAGGGGCCATTGGTGGAGCTCGGTACCCTGATCAAACCCCCATCATCGGACTCGGAAGGGCTGGACACGAGTCTGGAGAGCACCCGACAACAGAGGCCCGAGAAGAAGCAGGCCAAACTCACCGAGGTGGAGGACCACACACTCACAAAGGAAAACCCAGAGGAGGTCGAGAAGATGCGAGAGGTGACCCGTTCGCCGATTTGTTATCAAAACTGCCAAGGAAAAGGCACAGACTGCGCTCACAAATTGGAGTTGACACCGGCTACTCTTACGGTGCCGGGAACTCCTCGCTCTACGACCAGGGATTACTTCTTACGCAGTAACGGGCATTCAAGTTCGCCCTGGACGATCCTCAGCCCCTTGAGCTGCCCAGATGGAAATGCCAACCCACGCACCAGACGCATCCCACACCTAGCTAGACGGTCCTTCTTCATATCAAATGGGGACGACCTTGACGATGGCGTGTGGCAGACGTCGCCCACCCCATCTTTCTGCTCCTCAACGACTGTCACTCCTTCTGCCATCTCCACCTCCTATGCACTTGAAGACCCTGCTGAGAACGGAGGAGGAGGAGGAGAAATGGGGGATTATCAATCGTGTTCCCCAGACAATCTCGCTTCAAGGGGATTCGACCCCGAGTGTCTGGCCCAGAGGCCTCTATCTCTTGGGCCATTGCTCAGGTCCTACTCCCTAGACGAAACCCGAAGGTCTCCAGCATCCAGCTCCTGGTGGGGAAAGCTGATCCACAAAAGCATCACCCAGTCATGCTCCGGGTCTGGAATGAACTCGCCGACGGAGGACGGGTTCCCGCCGAAAGAGGGAAGCGCATCTGGGTTGGTCTCGTTGTTCAGACTCATTGGGAGCAAGAGCAAACCTCCGGATTCAAGAGAACTCAAGGATGGACTCAAGGATACTTGAAATGGCAGGCTGGAAGAGACGGATACTAGTTTGTCTTAAGTCATTTTAGGTTATTTATTTAGATTGTTTGCTGTCAAGTTGGACTTGCTTTGAAATGTATGTATTTAGATTTTTAGATGTCAGGCTGCATTCCAAAAGTTCTCAATTCACATACAATATTTAAGCATTTGTCTTTCTTGTCTTTTTTTTGTAATGTATGTTCAATAAAGTGTATTTTCAGTCGTTTTAAATAAACCATTGAGACGAATTTACTGTCATTTTAAATACACCATTAGGACGCATTTCAGTATTTTATCTTTGGATATGCAAGTAGATTAGCTTAGCCTTACCCTTGAGAAAGCTTTATCCACTTTTATATGTTCTGTTTTTCTCACCTGGTGCATGTGAACTTTACTTTAACTCATCAACACTTAAAACTGTTACGTCTTGTTTGTCTGTTCCAACCTCTTGGACTTTGTCTACGTGTCCCTATATAACCAGTACATACTGGGAATATGGGATGTGCCCGATTTATTTACAGTAGCTGTTTTCTTGTGCCAACAATATCCCCCATGAGTTGTTTTTCTACATGACATCTGCTGTTCTTCGTATGCCTGGGTCACCGCAAAGCCACGCTGATATCCATCAGCCAGTGACAAAGACCCATTGAGGTTCTTCGACCACGTGTCCACGTCTATGCTGTTGGGTTAAGATAGCTGAGCATGACCACAGCTACAGACTGCTGTCTCATTCACTGTTGGGAGTCCCTGATCGGTTCATCCAACTGGCAATCGCCCAATAAAGTCATTAGCTGACACTTTTGCTGGGATGAAAGTAACTTGAGTATAATTGAGTCGTCTTCCTGCTGCAATCAAGTGCATGGCAGCAAAGTTGTCTTCAGGGTTGAGCGTTGGTGTTCAAACACAATAAAACAAACTACAGGAGCGATAATAGGAGCGAACTTGGATGAGTTAGAGACAACCGGCCTATTGAAGCTGAGAGCTTTCAGGACAATCAGACCATTGTAACATTATGTTGAATCCTGTCTCATGTGAGCGAATTCCTGCAGGGATTGGAGGTGACCTCTCTCTCTGTCTCTCTCCCTCCCCTCTCTCTCTCTCTCTCTCTCTCTCTCTCTCTCTCTCCCCCCCCCCCCCCTCTCTCTCTCTCTCTCTTCACAGAGGTTCATGCAAAGGTTTTATTTTTCTGCCGGTTACTAATAGTGAAAGACTGAATGCAGAAGAAAGAAGCATAGGTATATTTTCAACTTCGTTACAGATGACCCTTGGTGGTTCCTAACCTGCCTATTGCACTGAAAAGGTAAGCTCTACTCTATTCTTGTATTATTCAAGGTAATGTCGAACCCATTAGGCACAAAAGTAAACTAGGCAATGCGACAGGTACTTTGATTAGATATGTAGTTAAAAAAAGGAAGAGGCTAAGGAAAAGACTTGGGGTTCTGTATGATCAATTCCTATCGTTCCTCTTTGTCATAACCCTTATGACATCCTCAAACAAGGTCTGCTTTTATGAAGCAAGAAGCACAATTCGGTCACAAGGTTGACTCATAAGACACATTCAACATATTTTCTCTAAATAATGAGGCTAATGGAAGCTACAACACTGGAAAAAAAACCTGGCCTCAGTTTTTAGAAATCTGCTTTGGCCTACCAGCCACTAGATGGAGCAGTATCGTAGAGTTTGGCTCAAGGCTAGGCTTGGCTTGACTTGTTATTGATTTACATTTATGATATTGTTTTGTGTCTTTCCAAATGCTGCTGTAACTGTAATAATGTAATATGCTTTCTGGACAGGAAACAGCTGATGGCCAGCCTTTGGAGTATTTAGGAGCATTTGCAGCATTTGACGACTCAGCCTTTACTAAAATCAAAATGGACAGGTGCGTTTTTTAAATCAAATTTCTATCTCCTTATTGCCTTCTAACAGTCTCTCTCTCGTTTGCTTAAAGTTGGCTGTGGTGGGGACTTCCACAGTAAGATGCCAGAGAGTCTGGCTGATGGACAGCAGGCTGGTTATTATTAGAGCTATCAACACATTCAGATCCTTCTTCAGTTTTTATATTCATTAGAAAAATGTATTTGAAAAATGACCCTTGCCTTGCCCCTTATTTTTATAATCCTTTAATTAATTCTATGTTTAAATTCAACAAATTCTACTGAAGCAATAGTTTCCTATTTATAAACTAACTAATGGAGTATCTGATGATTTAGAGCAGGTGTATCAAAATCTATGCAGAGGCCACACATAGATATCAATATTTGAGTCAGTGACAAGACTTCAAACACTCAATCAAATCTACTTTTCTTTTTGACCAGGTGCTATGTGCATACAATTTTCTTTTGTCTTAACATCCGTCTGAAGCTTTTTAAATGTGCCATTCAGCAGCTCGAGGTGCATTTCCTCAGTCATTTTTTATTAGTTGGCATGGCAATTTGCTATAAATGGCGTGGCTGCCTCTCTAGTTGCTGAGGGCGAAGGTTGTGTGGTCAATTCGGCACACAGCACCCATGTATAGGAACATGTTTGCAATGCTTGCTGGGACTTGTAGTGCCGCACATGGTGGGAGTTAAAGATGCAGGCCAAAATGAATTGAAAACTCACATGATTGCATGGGCCGGATAGTATTTGGCCAAGGGCCTGACTTGGCCCCCGGGCCTTGTGTTGGACACATGTGACTTAGAGAAATGGGACTGGACTCTGGACTTGAATTTATATAGCGTCCCAATTGGCAATTGATTTGATGACTCTTTGTAATACGACTTTTTCGGATTACTGAGCATGAAGAGAATAGATGCATTTCCATGTCAGTAACTTAGTGTGTGTGTGTGCGTGCGTGCATGTGTGTGTGTACTGCTCAAGGACAGCCGTGACAGGGATTGATGCAGTCTGCTGTCACAGGGAATCAAACGTCTGGTCACGTCACGTCCCATGGGTGTGTGTCTATGTGTCACCTCTTCAGGCGATCAATATGACAATCCTGTTTGAGCAGAATGAGGATGAACACAAGCAGAGCAGCGGAGTGGAAAGGAAGGTGACAGGGAAAGAGGCAGGGTAACGGTGGTGTCATTTAGTATGTCAGTTATCTTTGTAACGGCGGGTCTGTTTTCCCCTTCAGATGTGTGTATGTGTGTGTATATTTGTGGAGTGCATTTATTTTGTTTTGTATTTTGTAAGAAGCGGTTGGGTCATTTTATTACTTTGCCCCTGCAGGAAAATGAGGATTGTCTAAGATTGGAAGTGAGTCATGGTTCTTATTCCTGACTCACAATAAGAAGCCTAATAAGGCCATCTTGGAGAGAGACCCCCCCTCCCACAGCCCTATTAGTGTTAGTGTAATGAGTTCCAATGCCACAGCATAGTCCAGCTATTCTACTACCCTAATACGCATGAAAGCAAGTACTACGAGCCTGCTTATTTATCTGATCAACCAGCAGGTTAAAGTGCAATATTAAGAACTGTAAGTAATTCCAGCTTTCCTTTTCCTCCTGTTAATATTATTACAGTGCTTATTTAGACAAGGAGTATATTGTTACACACTGCTTCAGGTGAACTAAACTGTAGAGATATGAAACATTATGTAATACACACACGCTCTCTCTCTCTCTCACACACACACACACACACACACACACACACACACACACACACACACACACACACACACACACACACACACACACACACACACACACACACACACACACACACACAGCAAGCAAATAACAGGCAGGTAAGGCATGAGAGCCTCTCTGGCCTACAACTGAGAGGTTAACCAGACAAGATGTGTAACAGCAGAGAGACAAAGAGATATATCCAGAGAGAGAGAGAGAGAGAGAGATGGGGGGCCGCCATCTGTCTGTTCTGCAGAGCAGGATGCTCCATAGTCTCCATAGCAACATTGTGCCATCACTGCAAAATCCTTGGATGATGGTCCAGTCTAGCCACCGCCTCTACACACACACACACACACACACACACACACACACACACACACACACACACACACACACACACACACACACACACACACACACACACACACACACACAGGGGAATGTATTTCATACAAAATGTTCCCCTATTACAAATATTGGGATTCTCTCCATAACCTACTCATGTGTGTGTGTGTGTTCTAGCCTAGGCTAATTGCTTGACTAATAAGCATATCTTGGTGTGAGAGAGAGAGAGAGAGAGAGAGAGAGAGAGAGAGAGAGAGAGAGAGAGAGAGAGAGAGAGAGAGAGAGAGAGAGAGAGAGAGAGCCGGAATGCCAGATCAACCCTTAACTCTTTGTTGCTGGCTCTCCTCTGCTTCGCTGGTCTCTCGCTACTACTGGATAACGCAAGCCCCGCCCATTTTTCCAGGCGAGCCAATGGGCTCGCAGAACATCCTCCGCGTGCCTGGCTCTCTTCGCTCCCGCTCCCTCCCTCCCTCTCTCGCGCCCTCTCTCCCCACCACACGTACACATGCGTTAAAGCCGCACCACGCATCACACCTCACCACGGAGCGGTTCCTCTCGCCCCTGCGGCCGCCATGTCTGGTGTTACCACGGATACGTCCCCCACCTGAGGAGAACCGGTTTGGACTTTCCTCTGGACTTCGCTCCGTCTCCGCTTCATCCGTCACGAACCCCCACGTGAGTACATAGGCCTTGTACGTCTGTCTGTCCCCCCAGCTGTCCCAGGTCTGTCCCCTTCCACGAGTGTGTTTCTCAACGTGCCCTACTGTGTTTTTCGTCTCCTTGCGCCGCTGTATTGCCGCCCACTTCCGCCGCAGGTCGTGTTTTGCGGTGCGCACCGCTACCGCTGCGGGAGGCTGTTTGCGGGCCGCTGATTGGTCCGTTCTGATTTGCCCCCCCCCCCCCCCCCCCCCCCCGAAAATGTCCTCCGTTTTGCGCGGGTGAGCCACGCACCTGTCTGTGCTGCCAAGTCAAGTCAGGTCCATTTTATTGGTGTAGCCCTTCATCACAGTTACAGTCTCAAAGGGCTTCACAGGCCACACATTTTACGACACCCTCTAACCCCAGCCCCTCAAAGGGCAAGGCAAAACTATCAGGAAGAAATCTTGAGAAGGCATCAGAGTGGGGGATCCCTCCTTCCACGTATGGGTAGGAGTGCAATGGGTGCCATGAGAAAGTATTTAAAGCATTTAAAGTACATAGAATAGGAAATTAATTTTGTCCATGATGGTGAGGTGATGAGATGCTGGCTGGTGAGCAGCTGGTAGCCGTCCAGTGCAGTGGCCGGACGTCCAGTCATGATCACAGCAACACCCTAAGACAGAGACCACGTTGTGGTTAGATGGGGCAGGCAAAACACACACACACACACACACACACACACACACACACACACACACACACACACACACACACACACACACACACACACACACACACACACCCTCAATCTAGTACCTGCTAACAGGTCGATTTGGCTATAATGAGAGTTGAGAGACACTCCTAGAAGCCAAATGAGCGAGTAAAGAGGTAGGTTATAAGTTTGGATTTGAATTTATCAACAGTCAGCTTCCCTGATTACAGGTGGCAGAGGTTCCACAGATAGGGCGCTCAGTAGAAGGCCAGCTCCTGAGGGGCCGAGGAGGAAAGTAAGGAATGATAAGGTCCTTCGGGTAGGATGGTGCTAGTCCATGCAGGGTTTTATAGGCAAGGAGTAGCACCTTAAAATCTGACCTGGCAGTGATTGGAAGCCAGTGGAGGGAGGAGAGAATAGAAGTAATGTGTAAGTAATTTTCTGGTTCTAGTCAGGAGTTGGGCAGCGGCGTTCTGTTCTAGCTGGAGGCTTTTCGTAGTAGAGTTTGGTAAACCAGAGAACAATGCATTACAGTCATCTAACCTAGACGATATAAATGCGTGGATGAGCGAT
This sequence comes from Merluccius polli, assembly GCA_030340625.1. Classification (NCBI taxonomy): domain Eukaryota; kingdom Metazoa; phylum Chordata; class Actinopteri; order Gadiformes; family Merlucciidae; genus Merluccius; species Merluccius polli. The sequence continues at coordinate 235,902 of JAOPHQ010005983.1, forward strand.
GTGCGTCCGCTGCAGATAGCATTTATCTAATTTTAGCAATATTTCTGATGAAAGAATTGCTGGTACTTTTTACATGTTGATAAAAAGAAGGCATAGGGTTGAACAAGACACCAAGATTTTTAACACATGAACTTTTGAGGACACATCCTCAAAACGCAAGTCCTCCTGACATAGTGTTCAAGATGATCAAGAAGAATGCTATGGTCGATTGTGTCGAAAGCGGCGCTAAGGTCGAGCAGCTTGCATTGCTGTCCATGGTAAGAAGATTGTTTACTACTCTGGTTACAGTGGTTTCATTGGAATAGAAAGTCCTAAACCCAGACTGAAAGGGTTCAAATAAGTTGTTCTTCATCAGATAATTGATGGTTTGTTAGCTACATTTCTTTCCAGTACTTTAGAAAGGAAAGGAAGGTTAGAGATGGGCCGATAGCTGCTGAGTACTTCAGGGTCTAAGCCAGGCTTCTTGAGTAGAGGTTTTATCACAGCGGTCTTAAAAGTAGAGCGAACTGTTACCTTGTTGTATTATCATTTATACCGTCTATTTTTAGTGTACTGAGTTGAATTTAGCAGATGAGCAACTTAGTGTCATTAACCCAACTAGTTGCCCAAAATAAGTATGTTTGCATTGGGCGCCCTTAGTCGTCCAAAACGCATGTTTGAATTAGGGGTGGGCGATATGATTTTTATATCATGATTAGAGCCTGACCGATATATCGGTTGGCTGATAATATCGGCCTATACTTGGGTTCCAGGGTTATATCAGTATTGGTAGGAATTCCACCAATATAGGGCCGATAATAGCACAACCATGTAATTTGCAGGCTAAATACCACCAGATGATCTGAGTACGTATCAGGGTTCTCCCCAAAGAATGTAATAGTGGTGTTGCACCACCATGCCCCTTTACAGCACCACCATGCCCCTTTACAGCACCACCATGCCCCTTTGCAGCGCCACCATGCCCCTTTACAGCGCCACCATGCCCCTCTACAGCACCACCATGCCCCTTTGCAGCGCCACCATGCCCCTTTACAGCGCCACCATGCCCCTCTACAGCACCACCATGCCCCTTTACAGCGCCACCATGCCCCTTTACAGCACCACCATGCCCCTTTACAGCTCCCCCATGTAACATTTCAACATAGGGCTGTCGCGACGCAGACATTTAGTTGATGCCGTTGTTGATTTTTCCCAATTAATTTCTGAAACGGTTCCATTGGTTAAAGCAGTCTATTTGAATAACGCTTAAAAAAGCAAAACTACAATATCACGACTAAGTTCTGTGTGGAGGAAGTCGGTGGCTTTCGGATCCACTCTTGGTCCGAGTCTGACTCGGTTCCGGCAGAGCTTCAATGTAAAGCGGATCCCACACCAGGCGAGCCACGGAGCGCCGCATTGGACAGTGTTGTGTAGTAGAAAGGACCATTTTAGGTCTTGTTCTGTGTTTAATATGAGGGGTGGATAAAGGTTTAGAGCAGTCCTGGAGGTTATAGTGAAGCTTTAGGCTATGGCAGCATATGCATAAGCATAGAAAAAACACACGCACTCGCATTCTGGATGATGGATCGCCGTGAAGGAAAAAAAACATTGTAACTGGAGTCTATTACCAAATGACCAGCCTGTTATGATTTTTAGAAGGTGGAGCCGTTTGATATAGCCCTATTCTGTACTTGAACCAGCTGAGATGACTTTATGATGGTAGATGATACCTGATTCTGGCTCAGTTTTCCCACTTAAGCTAGGTGTATACTTCGTCGGCACGTATGCGCCAGTTAGCGAGCCTCCCCCCGGACGCGCGCATAGGTGTCTGCCTTTATACTTACACGTAGCATGCATGTAAGCACTAGGTGGCAGTGTTGAGGTTACAAAACCAAATTACCGCATTTTCTACTTTAGCCTGACATATTTGTCACGCATCGCTTTCGATCTCTTCACACAGATGTTCGGATCTCGGCCCAATGTCTTCCCAATCTCTCTCCACGAGTTCATAGTGACCTCGCTATTCTTGTAGTGCTTGGAAGACAGGTCATACAAATGCAGGTATCAGCTCACCTCTTCGGCGAGTTGTTCTTCAAAGTGCTCCAATATGTGCTGATCAGTTCGCAATGGGCAACATATTCGGTTCTTTGTTTTGTTTTGGTTCCGTGTGTTGACATCACGCTACCGGATTCCCTTCCCAGCTCAACCAATCGGCATTGGGCTACGCTTATGCCCGACGCTAAGTCGAGATTTTGGGAGTGTGGACGTCGGCTGCTATGACAAGCTCTGGAGGCTTAGCCACAGACGATTACCCACAAACCCCTTCTCTGTGCTTACGCGTGTCGGCACTATATGTGCTCCTACGCTGAAGTATATTTCGGCCTTTAGCCTACGTCTGTGACTAAATGTTCGCCTACGCAGTCTCTACCCACTCCAAAGTCGGTCAAAAAGCTATTCCATCTTTGCGTCCTCCTCACCATAAGGAGACTTTGCTACTGCTTCTCCAAATCCATGGATCTGAAGTATCCAATTACATTACATTACATTTAGCAGACGCTTTTATCCAAAGCGACTTACAATTGAGGAAGATAATCAAGTTTCAGTAACATAAGATTTGACATAGAGCAATAAAGACAAGGCGATTCAACTTCAATAGCATAAGAGTGATCAACATAGCTTCAATAACAGTGAACAAAGTGAACATCATGGCTTCATTATTCAACATGGTTTCAGGTGCTCTTGGAAGAGAAGGGTTTTTAAGAGCTTCTTGAAGACAGAGAGGGACGCCCCTGCTCTTGTAGCAACTGGTAGCTTGTTCCACCATTGGGGAACTGCAGATGCGAATGATCTCGACTGAGATCGCCTTGTGTTTAAGGGGGGCGAGGCCAGTCGGTGCTGTTGTGATGAGCGCAACGCCCGGGCAGGGGTGTAAGCCATTATAATTGAGTTTAGGTAGGTAGGCGCCGACCCTGAAATCGCTCTGTAGGCAAGAGACAGTGACTTGTGTTTGATTTAACTTCCAAAAATTAATAAAATCATGACAAAAAGTCTTAAAACTCCTCGTGTATCATAGTCCAAGTACTCCATTTCACATAAAGTACAAAGGTTTGTCATTTCCAACAAGTTACAGCAAAAAGATTATTCCTAACCATATGCTAGGCCTATATATTGTCATAGTGGCAGCTGCTACCGAGGTGCCTTCACCTGAGACACGTCGCTAAGTCGGCCTAGGTCGGCCCGCTGCAACCCCAGTGGTTGCAGCGGGCCAAAGTCCTGGAACTGCATTGGACACTGACTCGACAGAGTGCCAGTGTTTGTTTTTTTCGAAATAATAATACTTTTTGTTACTGTTATTTATTTGAGTTAATTGTTTATATCAATTAATTGATTAATATGTTCCAACTGATTTGAGTTTATAATTGAACATTTTTATTGTGTAAATACAGAGATTACATTTTATTTATATACATCATTCATGTTAACAAGCAGTGTTTTATTAAAACTTGGTTTTCCTTTTCTGCTAAAAGCAAAATGGTTATATATGATACACCAGCAGATACAATAGGCTATTGGAATTTGTTGCATCCTAAAATCGGTATCGGTGGCAAAAAAGTAATATCGGTCGGGCTCTAGTGTTTATGTATATATTCTGTATTATAAAGAATATCGGCCGATATATCGATATCAGACATTTTTTAATCCCTAATGGCCCCAAAAATCATATATAAATAAAGATTGTGATTTATGTCCTACGAATGTTTCCAAACATAAAACTTGGATAGCCAGTAATAATTGTGGATCCATGGCGCTGCGTCCACAAATCAACAGAATGATTGCCTACTAAATGGCTGTGCTGATTGGCCAAATGATATCACAAGTCTCTATCATAGGGATGACATATTTGAAAAACAAGTCAATGTGAGCTAGCAGCATGGCGGATGAGGAGGAGCAGCTGGTGCCAAAAAAGGACTCAAACGTTTACATATCTGATGATCTGTAAACGTTGTCGGGCAACCGTCGGCAGTTCCGGAGGGAATCTATTCAACCACCTTAAAAGGAAGCATCCGGAGGAACATGCCGAGAGTGTTTCCCTCAGGCCGGTACAACCCCACTCATCAGTATCTCATGAGGTCCCGAAATATGATAATATATGTATTATTGACCGAGGCATTAATACCGTCGAAAAGATACCATAAAAGCAGCAAACGATGGTGAGGCGGTGACATAGACGGTCACACAAGGATATGGTGCCGTTCAAAGCTGTGGAAAACGTGGGATTTAAGCCACTGATGCACATTATCTTTATTATATTTTCAAGCAGAAATGAAAAGCCCATAGAGATACTAAAGTGCATCAAACATCTTGGTCAATTTGGTTTACCTGCAACACGGCAAGGAATAGACTCAGTCTGTATTGTTTTGATTTCTTCTTCTTCTACAACAATGTATTTGGTCTTCAAATGGATATGATGTACATTTTATTTGCATGTAAAGCGGGGAAGTGAGATCCGTCACAGCGTCTCCAGTGATGTTAATAACACATTTTTCTGTAGTGTGACAACCTCTAAACACATATTTACCTTTGGTTTACACAGACTTTAACTCAAAGGTATGGCTGACTGACACACACACACACACATGGATCTATGCATAAGTAATGGTGAGCATGTGTTCTTGGATCAGTGGTGTTGAGCAGTCACCTGTCACTCAGCACACTATCAGGGGGGTGAGTTGAACGATCCTCTGTCCTCAGGGGGGTGATGTATCAATTGTAAATATATCTTTCTTTACCAGGATTTCTGGAGAATGAAACCCTTCCTTCCTGAGGAAGGGTTTTCATCAGGAATATACCACGCACACGGTGGTATGGGCTTGTGTATGGCTCAGAGATGCATGGATCATGTGTGTCACTTATAAAACTTAACCTCAACTTGTATGGCTTGTATATTTGGCGATGATACTTCCATGTAGCGAAGCAGAGAAGAGCTAGCAACAGAGATTCTTCTAGCGTTCCTTTATAGGCTCTCTTATGTCACACACACACACACACACACACACACACACACACACACACACACACACACACACACACACACACACACCAGAGAGAGACACAATGATGTCATATGAAGATATATATAGACAGTTCGATGATAGCCGTGTCCATATTGAAGCATTCCTGGTTCTGTGTGTGTGTGTGTGTGTGTCGAATGGCATCGTCCACACTTTGGGAAATACAATCTGTGTGACGCTTGCAAGATCTGCAACAATCAACAATCCTTTGAACAATCCTTTGGCTTGGACGTATGGAAACTTCAACAGAGTGCAATCACATAGATCGTTCCAACCGTTATAATATCAACAATAACTATAATGTTCTGTCATATAAAACAATATAGAATAGAAGATGAACAGCCATGTGTTAGTAATAATTTATTCATAAACATAATACGTGTGTCGTTATATTATTTGTGCAGACAGATTTGTTAAAACAATATAAAAGAGGTAATAAAACGGGCTTGAGGATGAAAAGGCAGCTTAAATCTAAATGTGTTGTATATACACTCACCGGCCACTTTATTAGGTACACCTTGCTAGTACCGGGTTGGACCCCCTTTTGCCTTCAGAACTGCCTTAATCCTTCGTGGCACAGATTCAACAAGGTACTGGAAACATTCCTCAGAGAGTTTGGTCCATATTGACATGATAGCATCACGCAGTTGCTGCAGATTTGTCGGCTGCACATCCATGATGCGAATCTCCCGTTCCACCACATCCCAAAGGTGCTCTATTGGATTGAGATCTGGTGACTGTGGAGGCCATTTGAGTACAGTGAACTCATTGTCATGTTCAAGAAACCAGTCTGAGATGATTCGCGCTTTATGACATGGCGTGTTATCCTACTGGAAGTAGCCATCAGAAGATGGGTACACTGTGGTCATAAAGGGATGGACATGGTCAGCAACAATACTCAGGTAGTCTGTGGCTTTGACACAATGCTCAATTGGTACTAATAAGCCCAAAGTGTGCCAGGAAAATATCCCCCACACCATTACACCACCACCACCAGCCTGAACCGTTGATACAAGGCAGGATGGATCCATGCTTTCATGTTGTTGACGCCAAATTCTGACCCTACCATCCGAATGTCGCAGCAGAAATCGAGACTCATCAGACCAGGCAACGTTTTTCCAATCTTCGATTGTCCAATTTTGGTGAGCCTGTGCGAATTGTAGCCTCAGTTTCCTGTTCTTAGCTGACAGGAGTGGCACCCGGTGTGGTCTTCTGCTGCTGTAGCCCATCCGCCTCAAGGTTCGACGTGTTGTGCGTTCAGAGATGCTCTTCTGCATACCTCTGTTGTAACGAGTGGTTATTTGAGTTACAGTTGCCTTTCTATCAGCTCGAACCAGTCTGGCCATTCTCCTCTGACCTCTAGCATCAACAAGGCATTTGCGCCCACAGAACTGCCGCTCACTGGATATTTTCTCTTTTTCGGACCATTCTCTGTAAACCCTAGAGATGGTTGTGCGTGAAAATCCCAGTAGATCAGCAGTCTCTGAAATACTCAGACCAGCCCGTCTGGCACCAACAACCATGCCACGTTCAAAGTCACTTAAATCACCTTTCTTCCCCATTCTGATGCTCGGTTTGAACTGCAGCAGATCGTCCTGACCATGTCTACATGCCTAAATGCATTGAGTTGCTGCCATGTGATTGGCTGATTAGAAATTTGCGTTAACGAGCAGTTGGACAGGTGTACCTAATAAAGTGGCCGGTGAGTGTATATCTTGGCTTGAAAAAGTATTCCATAAAAAACCCTTTCTGTTTAGAGTGGTGACGTAGACCTATAAAATATCAGCAACGACTTAGTAATTGCTATCGGCCAGTGTTGTAGTACTCAAGTCCGGGACTCGGACTCGAGTCCAACTCGTGAGCTAAATTTAGAGACTCGTGACTTGACTTGGACTCGAGCACTGAATGACTCGAACTTGACTCGGACTCGTGCATTAGGGACTCGAGAATTAAGACGAGGACTCGACTTTTTTTTTGTCATTAGGCTATAATTGTAATATGCCATTATTCTATAATTTGGTATATGATTAGTGGCAGTGCAAGGGAATGTTACTGCTTCATGTCATACATCACACGTAACTAAGTTAATAACGTAACTAACGTAACGTAATTACGTAACTATGTAAATAACCCACACAGCAAAAGGACTCCGCGACGGATCCGCCGCGGAGGTATCGCGGCTTTTGGAACGGATCCACGAAACGGACCGTATGGGGGTCCACTTGCACGCCGCGTTGGATCCGCTACGGAGGTGGATCGCGGACCCGCCGTGGCTCATAACCATGTTATGAATAGCTTGAATAGCATGAATAGCTTAAGCTATTCATGATGGAAGACATGGTTATGTATGTGCAAATAAAGACACAGAGGCACATTAGAGTTGCATTTCTGAGTTATTATTAAGAGGACAGGACAGTAGTTATGAGCACTAGAGTGAGTTAAAAACAGTAAAATACATCTGAAATTTCATAGCTGCCGCCATTAGGACGCGCCTATAACATGTATGCTTACTTTAGTGCTGACTCGGACTCGACTCGGACTCGATGTGGATCAATAGGGACTCGACTCGGACTTGACTCGTATGAGTAGTGGACTCGACTCGGACTCGACTCGGATTTTATTTTTATGACTTGGACTTGACTCGGACTCGTACACTGGAGACTCGAGCCTGGACTCGGACTCGAGGCATAGTGACTCGACTACAACACTGCTATCGGCTAAAGATTTGATTTTCTATGTTTCACCATGACTTTCTGTGGTGGTTGCACGCTCCCATGCAGTGGTAGCTATGAGCTATAAAACACACACACACACACACACACACACACACACACACACACACACACACACACACACACACACACACACACACACACACACACACACACAAAGTCACACTAATACCACTGTGACTGCCGCAGTAAAGTAGGCAGCCCAGAGCACTCTGTATGTGAAGTAGTGTGGGGTATATAGATTAAGTACGCTGGCTGCTCTTTAAAGCACTGATGTGATTTCCTGCTCACTATCTGGGTAGCTGTCACCCAGCTCACACACTGGATGCACATGAGCACACAAGCACATACATAGCAGCCATGTGATATGTATACATGTAATGTACACACACACGCACACACACACAATATATTAAATTGCCTCTGAACTGCTCTTGGAAAGCATAATTAAGAGTGACACATTGTTTTTTTGTGGACTAAAAAGGTACTTTTCTAAATGCTTTTAAAATGTACTTTTCTAAATGCTTTTAAAATGTACTTTTCTAAATGCTTTTAAAATGCGAAAGATGGAAAGATTGTCACAAGTTTGATCTTGTAGGTGGCGATAGGACAACAGGGAAGGGGAAAAGGAATGGACGAGGAAGTGGTCTATATAGTAGTGGTGACTTATGCCGTCTTTCCACTGGTAGTACCAGCTCGTCTCGCCACGCCTTAGTGTGGCTCTACCTGGTTTGGTTTAGGACGTGTTGCGTTTCCATCTAGAATCTTAAAAGTGGGCGAGTCGTCATCAGTGACGTACTTATCCACGCGACACATAAACTGGGCTGGCTGTGGGCTACGCAAAACACACTCGGACACTCAGGAGCGTCTCCACCTCTGCCACGGTCCACGGCGTGTTCTTGCATTGCGTTGTTCCTTCCATGTTGATCAGTAATCGCTGAACGCAGATGCTAGTATTTAAAGGTAGCGGGTGTCAGGCTCGGACATCGCGCTCATCATGAGTCGTCAAGTGATGTCACTCTCTGTCCAATCAGTGGCCGGCTGCCAGCTTACGTCACACAAAAGTATCAGCTCAGCTCGGTTGGAACTTATATGGAGGTGATAATAAAAAAAGCACCAGTTAGCAGGGACCAGGTACCAGATATCGGCAATGGAAAGGCAAAAAAGCCGCGCTAAGTCGAGGCGAGACGAGCTGGTACTACCAGTGGAAAGACGGCAATACAGTCTGTGAAAAACCAAATCACCAAATTGCATTCATCAGCTAGTTGACAACAGTATTTGCAGAGAAAATCCATGCAAACATGATGCAAAACCACCGAACCACTGAAAGAAAAAAAAATATATATAAATAAGATTTGTTGATACAGTGAAATCATTTTCTCTGCTAGCTTCACCACTTCCTTGTACTGGGCTTTGTGAGGGCAGACATTTTTAGTTTTTAGGTTTTTACAATGTAAGTTAGTATAGGAGAAGACAGGCCATCTTCAATAGGAAAGTCACTGGGCTTTGTGAGGAAAGCTAGTCTTTGTGATTACAGATAGTCTTTGAGAGGGCAGTGAGTCTTTGAGAGGAAGCTACTGTAAGCTGGTTTTTGTGAGGAAACAAAGGTAATACTTACACAGCATACAGGTATGTCTCACACAAGGTTGATGTGGGACATTATGTAATGTGTGTGTGTGTGATGCTCTCATGTGCCTTTTAGTGCTAATCATTTGTTCCCTGATCTCTTCTCTTATATGACACCTTTTACATCTTTCATTAGTAGCCTATTCAACCATTCTTGGCCGTAGCCTCAAACCTGGTTCTTTTTAAATGTGTTTCTAAATACAAGGACCTGTAATCATGAGCAGCCAATCATAGCATTTCTATTTCCACTTTGTGGAAATTATTTCCTACCTTTTGCTATTTTAGCTGCCATTTGAATACAAATGTTTTTACCTTTTTTTCTTGTTTTTGTCACATACTGCTCTAGTTTGGTACACAATGAATCAACCTATGGTATTTTACCATAGGTTGATTCATTGTGAACCGAACTTGAATCAACCTATTGTAAAATGACAGGTTACATGACACTGTTCACTCTCATTGTATGTTGTAGTGGTGTGTCTGTCGTGTTTTCCTTCTATGTAGATGGGATCAGAGGAAGCAGAGGAAAAGCAGTGTTAGGGAACAACAAGCCCACAGGTCATTCTGACATGTCGTAGCCATGCTGCGTGGATCTGTTTTGTGAGGACAATTGCAGATAAATGCTTTTGGCTAAGAAAGGTCTATCCTGGTGGGGTATACCCCACGACAGTACGTGGGGTAAAGCACACGTGTGCGTGTGTGTGTGTGTGTGTGTGTGTGTGTACATGCTGTACTGCGGCACAGCATGTACACACACACACACACACACACACACACACACATACATACATACATACATACACACACACACACACACACACACACACACACACACACACACACACACACACACACACACACACACACACACACACACACACACACACACACACACACACACCCAGGAGTAGATTCAACCATCTTGACTGTGTTGTAGTACTAGCCGCTCTGTGTTCATGTATATTTAGCTCACAGAGTCTCCCTTCCCCATGTTATTTAAAGAAGCACATTATTTCTGGTTGAGCCACTGTGACACATTCTCCTCTTACACTAGAAACCCCTCTGCCCAGGATCCAGGGTTAGAGCCGGTATGTATTAGACTATCCTCCAGTGAATATACAATCCATTTTTGCATGAATCAAACACACCATAGCTGGCTAAAGACTGGTTTAAATGGACTCCTGGTTTGATTGTTAGGTTTCACTATCTGTGTCTAAGTACGAATACATTTCACTTCTCATATATACGACTCCTACAGCCGGAGTGAGCTTTGTTAAAAATGTCTTCACATGTAGAGGATCCCCAAGGACTCAATTTTTGCATTTAATAATAATCGCTTTAGTCAGCATGTGGATATACATACTAGTGCTGTTGTGTGTGTGTGTGTGTGTGTGTGTGTGTGTGTGTGTGTGTGTGTGTGTGTGTGTGTGTGTGTGTGTGTGTGTGTGTGTGTGTGTGTGTGTGTGTGTGTGTGTGTGTGTGTGCGCCCCCCGCACATTTAGGTGACGTGCTCACAGTGTGTTTATGCATTCAGTCACAAAGTAGGAGATTTCAGATTTGCAGCTTCTTCTAATGCAGAACGCATGAACAGTCCCATAAAGAATAGCTAACTGTGTTTTATGGGTTGCTATACCAACTCACATGGCAGCCCTATGTTGTTGGTGAGTAAGCTTCAGGGTTGTGAGACTAAAACTCTGTGTGTGATAAAGGTAGGCCAACTGCTCATGTGCACAGGGTATCATAAGTCCAAAGTCATGTCTTAAATGTACTTGCTTTATCTAACAAGCAGCCAAGAGCAAATATTTGTACTTTATAAATGACCTAAACGATTAATCCATTAATAAAAATTTGATTTGATTAATCTTCTGCCGATCGACTGAATGATTAATCGACTAATCATAGCAGCTAGCTGTCACTTAGCACTAAGTATAGGAATATTGTTACATGACAGTCAAATGAAGGATAACGATGGATTCAGCATCAAGCAATACTTTAACAAAGGTGTCGTCCATCCCTGCTTTGTGGTCAGCGAGTGGTGGGACAACACTTAAGGCCGCAGTATACTCGCCGTTCCCAAGCTGTCGCGCGCCATTGTGACGTCAAAATGACGTAGATCTCGCCGGCGCGACAGGATTTTGGCCCGTTCGCGCCGTGTCGCGCACCTCTCTTTTTTTTTCAGCGGCGCGCGACAAAGCGGAAACAAAGCGGACGAGTTCGAAGGCACATTTTAATGCGCCTTATTGCTAAGGCTTCTTTCTTTATATGTTCTATTTTATTGTGTGGTGTAGGCCTATATTCTTTCGCTAATAAACCGTGGTTTTACGTAAGTGCTGTCTACTGTTGTTGTGGTCAAAGACGAGTGGAATTACGTGGCTGAAAAACTATCTCAAAGCGGCATTAAGTTATAAAATAAAAGTATATAAGATAATCACTAAGTTATTAAGATGGATGCTTACAAACACTATTCATATGAGAACTGCTGCCATACAGTAATGTTGATGGCTGACCAGGTGGGGCAGTGATGTAGAATAATAGCAATGTAAAGTAATAGACATAATGCTGTATAGTGAGAGACATCCCGGTGAACTATTCTAATAAAGACACAGGGGTGTCAGTATTAGCATATCTCTTCTTCTACTGCGTAGAAATAGCAGAGTTGGTCGCCTTTCCTCAGTGGCGCCACCTCTGTTAAGAAGAAGACTGCAACTACTGTCGCGGCCACCAGCGCGAGTATAAATAGTTACCGTGCTCCTGTGACGTCACATTGTCGCGCGACAGCTTGGGAACGGCGAGTATACTGCGGCCTTTACTCATGTTGTGTACAACACTTTCCAGGAGGTTCTCAGTTCCTAACATGCGCAGGCCCCTTCCCTGTGAGCGTTTTGTGTTGTTGTGCCCACGTGTCTGTCAGGGCTGTGAGGAAGATGAGGAGGGATGGCTCTATATATAGAAGGATGTATATGTGCACGCTTGAATCCTTGTATGTGCAGGAGAATGGTGGAGGCATGGCTTCATGGACACCACAAAGAGCAGGGTGCACCTATAGCATTTACCAGTAGCTGTTGAAGAAAGTGTCTGCCACACTGTGTACGTTGGCTTAGGTCATGCTCAGACTGATTGGAGAGGTGGGCTGTAGTGTGAGCCAGATAAACAGCTGACCTGTGTGTGTGTGTGTGTGTGTGTGTGTTGTTTGTGTGTGTTTTTTGTAATCGAATCATACATGACCTGTATTGACCCGGGTCATGTTTCAAAGCTGCATGTTCTTTCTATCATTCTGTCCTTCCTGAACATGGTGGACCATCTGTCAGTCTGTCAGCAGTGTTCAGGCCCCTTGCTGCAGAATAATGGGGGGGAAAAGTGTGTGTGTGGGTCAGAAATGATGCAAAAGCAGAGATTGGATGAATATTAATAGGGATGGATGGACGTCATCCATCATCTGATCCTGCTGTGAAGTTAACACTTAGAGAAGGGGGGGGGGATTATTTTGGTAAAGAAATAGGAGACCATACTGTTAGCTGCTTAAAAGCTGCTTCAAACTTTAAACCTGAAAATGTAAGTGATAATCCCCTTTATGCTCCCTCTACTTATTCTAAATCCTGGTGTGGGTGTGTGTGGTGTGTGTGTGGTGTGTAGTTTGTTACATTAATGCTAAAAGAGTAATGTGTCCAAATCTCAAGTGTTAAAGATTAAAGTAAAAAAAAGAGATGACATCATCCATTATGTAACTAGGAGTTTAATGTGATTGCTGTGTGTGTGTGTTTTTGCACATTTGCAGAGAGAGAGAGAGGGAGAGGGAGAGAGAGACTGTGTGGTGTGTGTGTGGGGCTGGTATCTGCAGGTCTGTATCCAGATGTTTGTATGAGTGTGGTATATAACCTCTGTTAATTCCTGGCAGTTTATCCTTGACACTTAAAAAAGCAAGCTAGTGTGCTTTGCTAATTACATGACCTAGTTACAATTTCAGAGCTTTCTGCCTTGATTTAAACTTGGGGGTGCGGTACACACTAGTTGGTGCTACGCAAACACCCTTAACATAAATCAGTCACACTACTACTTGCTAAACACTGTTTGAAATTCTGATTGCTGATTGCTGTCTCACTATCTGTGTCTCTCTTTCTGTCTTCCCAACATGAATTGTTGGCCCATGATGCAATCCCTGTTTTCTGCCTGTGTCACTTACACAGCCAATCAAAGCACAGTGCCTGGAAGGAAATTCAGTCAGTTCTAGCTTGTAAATAACACTGACAGTAGGCGGTACATTTAAGTAATCCAGTCCCGCTATTGGCTGACAGTTAAATGTCGGCATGTCCATGTCCGTGGTGGGCACACGTGGGTCTGTGTGTGTGCGTGTGTGTTAGAGGGAACTCTGAAGAGAGCGATGGGGACAGCCATGTGTGTTTGGGTGTGTACTGGTAACGTGTATGAGGTCATCACTCAGCGCAGGACGTTGTAATGATGTGCACACTTTATACACAAACGATTGACAACTGATTTTATGACTGTGGTAGTTGGTATGACACGTGTGAGTGTGAGTTTGGTGTGTTAGGTGTTTGTGTGTGTAGTACTAAAGCTACAGAGAGGGATCTCTCACTCTCTCGCTCTCTTTGTCTCTCATTTTGTCTCTCTCGCTCGCTCTCGCTCTCTCTGTCTCTCGCTCTCTCTCTCTTCTTTCCTTGTCCTAGCGAAGCTAAGCTGTACTCATGAACTCTGGAGAGATACAGAGATACAGATTACTTTATTGATCCCGGAGGAAATTAATTGGTACAGTTGCTCAGTTCAAGCCAGAAAAATCAAAGTGAATAAACTTTAATATCCTGTCATGTCCTTTCCTGTTAATTGAAGTGCTTGTCTTAGAGCTCTATAAGCTATGAAGGAGCCACATCTCATATACAAGAAAGAATGTAGTTGTTGGCACTAGTGTTGTCACGATACCAAAATTATGACTTTGATGCGATACCTGCCTAAATATCTCGATACCATAATGAAAACAAGAGTTAAGAGTGTAATTTGTCAACTGTCACAGCGCACCACCTCCGTGTCCATACCTAATGGTGTTTTTCCATTGGCACTTTTGGCCGCACCAGGTCAAACCATGCCGCGCTGATTTGCGTTTCCATTACCAGTTCAAATGCGCCGGGCCGAGCCATGCCTGAGATGGACCTTCTCTTGAGTTGGGCCAAAGTGCGCCCGACCAAGCAGGTTGTGCTGAGGTCAGATGGGTATGGAACGCGGACTAGACCAGACGTCTACCATAGTCGGGCGTCATCATCATTCAGGGGCCTCGTCATCATTCAGTGATGATTCAGCGGCATGTTTAAAAAGCATGCTGTCTGACTACTGTATACTTGTTCATTTGTTTCAACTGTGTCCAAAGCAACAGGAAAAAAGGGAGATCATAACAACAGCCTGAAGATCCATGGTAAGTAAACAGCGCTATAGAGTGCTGCCTTTAGACGTCATCCACTCAAGACTAGCGCGTCGTCAGTTGAAGACACACCTTCAAGTGGGTAGCACGGTTGTCATGGAGACGCAAATCCCCGCTGTGCAGGGCCGACACACCGAGTCAAACCAAGTCAAACCAAGCCAGCACAGTGTATGGAAAAACGCCATGAGAGAGCTCAAGCAGATACTGAACTCACACACTACCTACAGGAGGAGCCCATAGACTCCAATGCAGATCCACTCGCCTGGTGGCATGACAACCAGGGTAGATTTCCTCTGCTCTCCTCTGCAATGAGCACACACACCATCAGAGAGTTTTTAACATTGTTATCCGGCTCCGATCCTCTCTGAAACCACGTAAGGTGAACATGTTGGTTTTCCTAGACCACCCAGGTCTAAATCTTATAGACTTTATTCTTTATTCTAAAGGAAAGTGATATTTCCTTTTAATGTATTGTTTACCATATCCAGTGCCTTATTTGTATTATTTTTTTATTTTCAGATTTAGCCTGAACAATTTGCTTTATTTATTTTCATTTGACAATTTATACCTAGGCTATTGACTTAATCCAAGAAAACACATGTAGCCTAAACCTTGCATTCTTATTGCGCCTCATTGACCTTTGGTGTTCTGCATTTAATTATAAACAAGTATTTCATTTGTTTTAAAAGTGTGTCATCTTTGTCATTTAAAAAGTAAGTCTGTGTTTCCCACACATTCCCCACATTTACTTAAACAGGCCGCCCAGGTATATTAACGGCTGCCAAAGTATATTTGGCGACCCATTTTATCATTACATTTTTTTTATTCGTCCGAGAGATCGATCGATTAACTAGACAATCTCCCCTCGCTCTACCCCTCCCGGACCTGTTTGTTCTGCTGTCGCCAGTAGGGTCTGCTGACAATCAGAGAAACGCAGAGAGAGAGTCGTTCTCTGGTGGATATTTTCCACCAGATATATAACAGCACTCCCTCTCGTGTGATTTTGCTTATATTTAAGCAAAATGCAATTTCTGAGTACTTGAAAAATCGGTTATTTAATGATTGTGCGATGCAATTTCTTTTTCTTGTGGCCATCGTTATATGCCTGCCTCATCTAATTGAGTAAACACAGCAACTGTAGGACCATTATTAAGAATAAAAAGTGTAATAAACTATTTATTGATAGACAGTAACAGTCTCACAGTTCTCAAACAGTTATAACAGTGTCACACGTATAATCATTGTGCCAACTCTAACTAATGAACACAAATTTATCAACGTCTGTTTCTTAGCCATTGTTAGCTTAGTGATGTATAACGCATCTATCCACCACAACAAAGAGCGCTAATTACAATCCCTGATCTCTGATCCATATAAGGTCATGACCAAATATGGATGTAGGGATGCCCATCACGTTCAGCAAACACAAACTGCATATTAACAGGCATTTGATAGGCTGTGAAATACCTTTATTCAGACTAGGGGTGGGCGATCTTCCCAAAAAATCCTATCACAATCTTTTTAACACGCTTCACGATCCGGATCTGAATTGCGATCTTTCTTCACAATTTTGAAATGTACTGTCAAGAATATCCTAAACTATATATAATATACTCAAACAAGCCTATGGACTTATCTATTTGCACCATTTAAAACACAATATTGCATTAAAGACACCGTTTTCAAAATGGTCATTACCGAGTTAAACTTTATTTTAAAAATGTAAACAGTCAATAGAACACAATCATTAAATAACTGATTTTTCAAGTACTCAGAACTCAACCCAAGTAGAAAGAATTGTAGTAGTAAAATGTAAACTACAAAGTGTAAACACAAAAGTGCAATTTTCAAATCAGATCATACCGTGCATCTAAAGTGTGCATCAGTGCCTTAAATCCCACATTTTCCACAGCTTTTAACGGCACCATATCCTTGGTGAGATAGCATGGGATGGTGGGGTTGGACCGGCCTGAGTGAAACACTCTCGGCAGGTTCCTCCAGATGCTTCATTTTAAGGTGCTTCAATAAATTCGACGTATTCCCTCCGGAAGTGCCGACAGTTGCCCGACAAAGTTTAAAAATGACTTTATTTTGAGAAATATCTAACTCCTGAAATATCTGCTCCATCTCATCCACCATGCTGCTAGTTTACGTTGAATTGTTTTTCAAATACGTCACCCTTCTCTATGATAGAGAAACGTGATATAATCTGGCCCATCAGCACAGCCATCTAATAGGCAATCATTCTGTTGGTTTGTGAGCATAGTGCCACAATTATTACTGACTATCCAAGTTTTATGTGAAGTTTGGAAACATTAGTAGGAGGACATAAATCACGATCTCTACGATTCACTTGAAAAGTAGATTGTGGACGTCTTCAAGATCGATCATGATATAAAATCGTCAGATCGACCACCCCTAATTCAGACATATTCACACTTAATATGGGCAACTAGTTGGCTTAATGACACCAAGTTGCTCATCTGCTAAATTCAATTTGGTACACTAAAAATAGATGGTAAAAATGCTAATAGACTTCTTTTTTTTTTTTTTATAAAAATTTGGACTTCATTTCCAAATATGCCTAATATACTTTGGCGGCCCTTAATATAACTGGGCGGGCCTGCCCAAGTAAAGTCTATGTGTGGGAAACACTGCCTCTTGTCCAATCAAATGACTCGGTCAGAACTAACTGTTGTATAAGTAAATAATCGATACATGCACACCTCGGAGTGGATTATCCTGCTTATACCATGGCCACTTGCGAATCATTAAAATATAAGGGTATTTATGTATTGTATTGATTCATATTTTGGGGTAATTCTGTATCAAAATTACAACTTTTAGCTCAAACTACTTTTGTGTTCCTGGAAACAAACGGCAAAGATTGGAGAAATATATGGGTCTGATTAATGCCTGGAACACAATCAGTGAGATTCATATGGAATGCAGACTTTACCTTATTACTCCAGTAAATAGAGACGATCTTAGTAACGACATGGTAAGGGGAAAGCTTTCTAAACGTAGTCCCATCCGAGTCCGGTCCAAGTTGACAGTTATTAACAGTGGACACAGTCACACGCCAATGCTTGCTGGAGAGCTCCCATTGGAGCTGTGTTACTGTGTGCAGCTATGTGACGATGCACCGGCCCTTCAGAGTGTTTAGCACTTGCATGTTTGTGTGTGTGCGTGTGTGTGTATGCATGCGTGATGGCCTGCGTGTGTCTGTGTTTCTGTGTTCATGTGGGTTTGACAGTATTGGTGTGTTTGCACATATCCTACAAATATCACACACCCTATACAAATATCACACAGCTTCAATTAAATAATATGTTTTTACCATTATCTGCTCTCTGTTTTGGTGTTCACTTCATGCCTTTGCTTGTTCATGTGTTTTGCTCTTTTAAATGTGAAACCATATAATATAAAGGTCACTATCACTTTTCATTCATTTTTCCTTTTCCTTCAGAAAGGTCACTCTAAATTAGATTTGCCTTTATCGTCTTTTCATGAAATTATCTCACAGAATTATAAAAATAAATCTTGCTTAATGATATTCATGCAACTGTATATTACGTCATCATTATTGTACTAATAAGGTTGTGGAGAACACGTGGGCTTCTTGTATTAACATCAATGAGTATTCTATCCACACAATTCAAATGACGACATAGTGCAGTGATTTGTCCTAGTGCAGCTATTGGTCACACATTGTCTTTATCCATAAGCTATAAAGCCTCTTTTTATAAGAAGACAGTGCAACACAAATAGACTGTTGTTTAGTTTATTACATTTATTTGTCAGGGCCCATATACAAAAACATTATTCTCGCACAAGGAGAAGAGATGCATTGTATCAGATTTAGCTACTAATTTCCATCTGCAGTCCCTGGGCAGGTCGACACAAACACTAATACAATTAACACAAATGCAGGTAAAAAATACAATAAATAGCAACACAGCAACATAACAAATGTAGACCTACAGCACACACAGCTCCAGCCCTGGGTCTTATTTTAGACAAACTTCTAGAACTAGATTCTAACTGTCATCAGCGGCTGGCTTGGATCACAACATACACCTCCTGTCTAAATTTAGACGGACACATCATCGCATAATGATGGTATTAGAGTGTGGGGCCGAGAGACACGGATAACTAGTCAACATGATCATCTCTCTCTCTGTCTGTCTCTGTCTCTGTCTCTGTCTCTGTCTCTCTCTCTCTCTCTCTCTCTCTCTCTCTCTCTCTCTCTCTCTCTCTCTCTCTCTCTCTCTCTCTCTCTCTCTCTCTCTCTGACTCATAGTTGCTAGCCATGTTAAAATTAACATGGAGACAGAACAATCACCAAGCTAAATATGTCATGTACAGATTTAATATTAAATGAAATGCTGTGCTTTACTTTATAGTAAAAAACTGTGGTTGAAAAGGGATTGTGTCAGGAGAGAGTCGGGTGTCCAGTTCCATTAAGTGGTCAAACAGCTGTAGATACAGCTTATTGTAGAGCTATTCAAGCTAATCATCGACCTGATGTTATGGTCTTGAAACGGTAGTTCAGGGGATGCACGGCGAGGGAAAGCATGCAGTCCCCTCTGTGTTCTGTAGACAGGTGCTTCAAGGCGTTCTGGTTGGTTGGTTGGTTTTTGTATGTTGTCACCCTCTCTAGTCTTGTCTAGTCTTGTAAACAAGCAAATGTTGTTTTAGGTGTAGATTAAAATTGGTATGAGTGTATTTGTGTGTGTGTGTGTCTTATGTCAATAATTCCGTGTTGGTGTTAAGTCGGCTACCCTGAATAGCCTCTGGCTGTGAACTTTTCCTCCCGAGACATGACCTTTAACCTGTAAGTCTTACTGATGCCACACATGCTCTTCTTGAAAATAAACTGCCTGACCCTGTGTGTGTGTGTGTGTGTGTGTGTGTGTGTGTGTGTGTGTGTGTGTGTGTGTGTGTGTGTGTGTGTGTGTGTGTGTGTGTGTGTGTGTGTGTGTGTGTGTGTGTGTGTGTGTGTGTGTGTGTGTGTTAATTAGATTGCAATAGCAATGTTCTGATGTAGCCTGTTACAGTGCCGTAGTATATGTGCTTTAATTGCCATTCTAATATGTGGCTCTATTACTTCCTGTTCAATATTATAACAGTAATGTATAGTTATGAAAATGATTTACTGATATTTATGACGCTATACCGTCTCATCATAATTATATATTATATAAAATGTATGTTGCCACTGGAAGACAATTAACATTACTATTATTATAGAATTATTGCACTCAGAAGGAAGTGTGTGTCTGACCACACTAGACTGATGATGGAGAGGGATGATTTAGTGCTGAATTAGAACAAGCAGAGACAGATGTGCAGACAAGGGATAAGGTGTGTGTGTGTGTGTGTTTCTGCATGATTATATATGGGTTTTTCTATGTGCTTTTATATGTCTCTCTGTTTTTCTGTATTCATACCATGCTTTCACGACATGCATATGAACCATGTATCTAGGTATATAAAACATGTTCTAGCTAACGCTCGTGTTTGTTTCCACTGCACACTCTATGCCTGTCCATGCAGCTAGAAGTGAAGTCTGTGGACTGGAATTAAATAATTCATGTCCTGCCCTACTGAGAATGTGTAGCAGGACGGGAGCTGCTGCATGCTATTAGCTAACTGACATTCATCTCTGGTTGCAAAGGGTTTGTTTGTTTTTCTAGCTTGTTAAAATGCTTACCCTAAGTTTACGCTAGAGCGGGGCTATGCATTACAATTGACCGGAGAGTAAAATGTTAGATTTGTAATTTTTGACTGTAGGCCTATATTTGATTTAACATGAGATCATTTGGACAAATGATAAAGGTTGGCAGGTATGTGGTAGAAGCTTTCATCTCACCTAGAAAATTCAACTAGTAAATGTTATCACTTTACTATCTAGCCCCCATTAACAACATTATGATTAACACAGGCATTATCTAGTCACCTGTCACAATATCTCTTTATTATATGGATATGTGTCCATAATGAGGCTGTGAAGTTGGCCCACTTTGAGTTGGCCCATTTGTGACCCTGTAGTTTCTCTAAAAGCTGATGGTAGATTAAATATCTAGATTAGTTCATTGTTTGTTGCCTCAAACCAGCTTTTGTTTTCTACGGGCATAAAGGAACAAAAGCTTTTGTTCTTGTACAACATCAATATGGTTTGCCAATACATATTACCTGGGCAGTCCATACATTGGATCGAGCCAGTGTATGTTGTCATGTTGCTAGGCAGATCTTAGCTATCTGGCTTGAAGAGTCAGTTCATTGTTTTACCACACTTGTCTTTGTAGAAGAGCTTTTATCAAGACATTGTCCCCTGTCTCCTTTCTTTTTCCTTTATACTGCTTTAAATTGTTCTTTTATACTATATACTTTTTTTTGTTATATTTGTTTGTTATATTTGTTATATTATACGAATATATATTTTGTAAATATTTGGTTTGATTAATTTTACCATGTTTATTAATTGTAGATAACAGAGATAAATAGATAGATAGATAGATAGATAACATGATTACAATCATTATTTTTAGGGTGATATATCTTCTGTTTGTGTGCCCTTATGTTGAAACTCTCCTGTGAAACATGCTGGTAAAGAAAAGGGAATGTAATACTATAATGTTGAGTGGCTGGCATGATGTGCATATTCTTGTTTTCCACCCCCCCCCCCCCCCCCCCCCCACCACTCCACATTAAGGTCAAAGCACAGTTGTATCTACAAACCTGTACTACTGGATATTGTTCTTTCACAGCTTGGCTCAAGGACACAGGTTGTCAGCTCGATGCCACACGACCACTGATCTGACACAGGTTACAAAACAATATCGATGAACATAGTACAATTAACTGGTTCCTCAACTGGTCTACAGACTGAGAATACAGACTGTGATACATACCAGTGACAGTGATATAGACGCTTCTTGTAGTGTGTAATACTGCTACTTATAAACCTGCACTTCTCGCTGCAGACTGCATGACAGACTGTTTGTTTATCATGACAGAACCTTGTTGCCTTGTGAAAAGTCTGGCTACAGTTGAGTAGTTAATCAGCAAGCAGGCAGTCATACTGGTTTGTATGCTGTTCACTCAATAGACTGGTGGTTTTTCCTTTCATTTCACATTCTTCTGTTTGTGCAGGCATTTATGTGGTATTAACCGTGAAATGATGTGGTAACAATGGGCACATATTTCTACTGACGTCAAAGAATTAAGCATGCTTAACTAGTTGGTTCCTGGTACGTAGAAATGGCCAAACGTCAACTATTCAGTGATGCAACCACGGATAACAACAAGAGAAAGGAATAGTTTCACATGCTTTGTTTTAGGAATAATATGAAGATACTAAACACACAAGACAGACATCATGGAAAATACAATGCCTCACCTTGCTCAACTTTGTAGCAAAAGGCAACTTGATATACTTGTATATATGCTTGTAGAGTAGTACTACTACGACTACTACTGTAATAATGTATGTGACAAACTGTGCTAGTTTAATCGGTGGTGATGGAGTTCCTCTATCTCTGCCAAATATACAAACTCTCGAAAACATATACTACTCGGGTTTTTTTTGGAAAACAAATACATTGGTTCCAAAATGTTCTAGATTTGAAACAAATATTTAAAACTGTACGTTTTAAATAAGCAAAACTCAACTGTCAACTCTCAAAAGGGGATTTTGCAGGATTTAAAAAGCACTGATTTGACCACGAGTGTCCTTAAACCCATCCTAAACAGTACCTCATCTCTCTCTCTCTCTCTCTGTCTGTCTGTCTGTCTGTCTGTCTGGCTGTCTCTCTCTCTCTCTCTCTCTCTCTCTCTCTGCAGGGTCATTGCTGTCGTGCCCCTCAGCTCTGAATGTCTGCTGCCACCATGGCCAAGCATGAGCCAGGCAGTGCCAGCCCGGTGGTGCGTCAGATAGACAAACAGTTCCTGGTGTGCAGCATCTGCCTGGACCGCTACCACAACCCCAAAGTCCTGCCCTGCCTCCACACCTTCTGCGAAAGGTATCCAGCGTCTCCTAGACCTCTAGATACTCATAGATGTACTGTGCTATTGCTACTATACTACACCATACTGTACTGTACTGTACTATATTATTAATGTTCACTGCACAGGTATGTCAAAGGCACAATGAGTAGGATTTTCCTAAAAAACCGATGTATCGTCAAAAAATAATCCCTCTCAAACGTCACTTATGACGCACTAGAAGTGTGTGGCGGTGTCTGTATCTTCACAGACCCTGCCCTCTGCCTGTAGCCTCTGTTAGGGACGTTTCTGGGCGTCAACCTTTGGGCAGTCGGTAGCCCTCAGCCACGCTATTGGCTGAAGGCTGTTCAATCAGGAAGCTGTGTCATCCAACTTGCACAAACATTTTCTTGAAATGTTTCATCTTGAGCGGAAAATTTGTGGCTGGAAAGCTGTGAGTCAACACGAATGATCCCGCAGTCAAATTTGCGCAAGTAATGTGATGCAAAAATGCGCTTCATGTTTGGTGTGAACACGGCATTACTGTTACATCACAATCCTTCAAATTATTTTTCTTTTTTTCAATGCCAAAGTTGCCGAAGCCCTTAAGATAGTATTTCAAAACCAGAAGAACCAAACAATAGCGGCACTTCAACCTCCTCCCCATCAGCGTCACAATAAAATGCATTCCTGACCACCGGAGACTGACGACGGCACGCACCCTGTAAATGGGGCCCATTGTGTTGGGAGAGGTCGAGATTTTGATGTCTCGTCTCCTCATTCCCTCTGAAAGACAACACTCCTTGGGAGTGAGGGGGATGTTTTCTGGTGCCTTTGTGTACAGTCTGGCCAAGAAGGCTTTTTTTTTTTTACCGTTGTGGGTTTATGGAGAATTTCTGTGGTGGGTGAGGCACTGTTGGTCTTTAAAGATTGGTATTTGAAAAATTGTTTTGAAACTTAATCCTTGATCAAATAATTGTAGCAGTTTAAACTCTACAGAAGAGTAGAGGAGATAGTGTGGATTCATATTCCAGGCTGCCGGGGATCTCATTTTCATGTCGTGTGGCAAATTAATCTTTTACTGCGGTTATCTGGATCCATGACAAAATTGAAAGCGAAAATGTTGTTTTGTAAATGTAGTCCTGTAATCCGATAAAATATAGAGTGACGAGTGAAAATAAGATAAGAAGAAGACAAGTGGGTGATTGATAGATGATGATCACAGGCTGGATTCGAACCCAGATCCACACAAACACCACCGAGCCTTGAGGATGTTGCACAACACACGCACACCCACACACTCATGCATTTGTCCATAGACGAACAAGGGGTTGGCTGTGAACAACAGTGATGCCTTTGGAAGGGATGCTCTTCTGCTCACTGCTCTGTCATCATTTCCACATAATACACATAATAATGACGCGTCCCCATCTGTGGAGTGATGGTTAATGCTGTAAGCAGCAGTATATATATGCTGTATATATATTGATGTTTATGTCTAGTAAGTTCTCTGCATGCAGTGGGGGCTGTAGCTGTTGCTGGGCTGCAGGCCAACAGTGCAGGGTCATCTGCGTACTGCAGCTGAATCTTGCTGACAGTGGTGTGTGTGTATGTGTGTGTGCGTTGTTAAATTCCTGTTTAAAACACCATTTAGAACTGGACGCCATCCACTGCTTAGACCCTCGTAGAGGAACATGACCAATGCCAGGAGGATGATTGTTAAGGAGTCTGGGGGCCAATACGTTACTCCCCTTGAATCTCTCTCAAACACACTCCCACTGCTCCCACTCTGGAGATCTTACACGAGAGAGAGAGAGAGAGAGAGAGAGAGAGAGAGAGAGAGAGAGAGAGAGAGAGAGAGAGAGAGAGAGAGAGAGAGAGAGAGAGAGAGAGAGAGAGAGAGAGAGAGAGAGAGAGAGAGAGAGAGAGAGAGAGAGAGAGAGAGAGAGAGAGAGAGAGAGAGAGAGAGACCTCACTGTCTCTTGAGACGACAGGTCTTTGTGTTGTCAACATTGATTTAATGTCATTGAGGTGACAGGAGGAATTGCTTGTGTGCTGTCCATCAGGGGAGGACAGGGGGTCACTCTCTACTACAATATAATACTACTACTACTATTTTGTTGTCTACATTCATCTCTTTCTGTGTGTGTGTGTGTGTGTGTGTGACCCAGTTGTCTCCAGAACTACATTCCCCCAGAGTCGCTGACGCTGTCCTGTCCCGTGTGCCGGCAGACCTCCATCCTGCCTGAGAAGGGAGTGTCAGCTCTGCAGAACAACTTCTTCATCACCAACCTCATGGAGGTGTGACTATACCCTTCAGTTCTAGCCTGATATCAGACAGAATTGTCAACTCCATTATATACTGAGAAGACATGCCTCAACATACCACAGCCTTGATAGCAGTGTCTATCTTGTTTATAGTGGTCCCCATTGTTGGTCTCCTTGGTTTCGCCACATAGCTTGACAATAGCTTGACAACGGCGTTAGTCCCACGCGTGGCACTGATTGGGTAATCGTTAGTCCCCCCGCTGGGCTCATTGGATAATCACTTTTTCAACTGAGAAACAGCTGTTTCATGTCACGCTGCCAGACCGGAATCAGTCAACTCGGAGGAGTGTGCGGATCTGGACCCAGGCAACTTCAGTTGCTGGACCCAGTCAGAATACATTTAGATTTAGTGGAAAGGGTCAAGCACAATGGCCATAAAAACAATAGGGAATTTAAACATTTAAAAAATTATATATATATATATATATATATATATATATATATATATATATATATATATATATATATATATATATATATATAAAACACTGACTGTGTGTTCATGTAGATTACAGTATGGATGAAATTTGCATGTGAGCGTAAGCAGGAAATGACATCACAGGGGAACACCAGTCAACAGAAGCAGGAAGTAAATGACAGATGACAGGAAAGTAGACAAAAGAGCAAGGAATCTTGTAGCCAGAAGGAACTCAGCCACTCTGAACCCATTCATTCACCAACTACACAAAGCTGCCCTCTGTTTTATCCATTATATCCATACATTTTCATTCACATTCACATTCTCCACAGCTCTCTAAAGTTTAGAGCGGAAAGATTACTGATATTCAGCCAACATTGTCATGTTTGTTGTATTGTTAAATATGATTATTTAATATCCTTAGTGTTGAAATAAATATTATTTTAATCTGGAACTACTGCTACTTTTGTTTAGCACCGCCTATCGATGCTTTTAAAGGCAAGAGTCATTGCAAGCATAAGGGAATACAGTTTTGTTTTCATGGGTTGGATCAGAGGTCAGTGAATGTACCACTTGGCTCTTCCAGGTCCTACAGAGAGACCCGGAGTGCTCTCGACAGGAAGCCTGCAGTGTGTTGGAGTCAGTGAGCGCAGCCGCTGCTGGGACCCCGCTCTGCTGCCCCAACCACGAAGGGAAGGTGGGATAGCGTGGACTTTTGACCTACTGCCATTGCAGCAGTGTTAGACGTTGTGGTGAATAAATACAGCAGCACGTTTCACATCAGACCTAATTACTTGGAATTATTAATGACAAGAAAGCCCCTCTGATGAATCGTAAGGTTTTTAAATATTTATAGTGGAGAAACTAAATTAATTCTTCTGTAAATATACTTGACATGGACATAAAGGCCTTGTTCAATATATTTATGCTGAGTTGGGGCTGGGATATAAAATGATTCAGAATATAGTTTATTGTTAAACATATCAACACTGTGTAAAGTTTCCTATGATAATCATGTGATATTTATTTTCTTCAGTACTTTGCTTCGTGTACGTTGTGTTCCCCTTTCTTTGTTTCCATTGGTTCTCAACATTCCTAGAAATATAGAATTGTTCACATTCCCAGAAATATATAAATGCCTTTAGAAACTTGTTTTCTTTTCTCCACTGTGACACTGTCTCCCCCTGCAGGTAATGGAGTTCTACTGCGAGTCGTGCGAGACCGCCATGTGTCTGGACTGCACGGAGGGCGAGCACCGGGAGCATGTGACAGTTCCCCTCAGGGATGTGCTGGAGCAGCACAAGGCGGCGCTGCAGGGCCAGCTGGACGCCATACGTGGCAGGTGGGGCCTCACGTGTCACCAACCAAAATGTACCCGGCGAGGATTAAGCCCGATGCCACGTTGGGAGTTTTTGACCCAAATTGAAAATGTCGCGCTCTATTTTTGGCTTGGCGTGGGACCCACCCATGTCTCTGTCAGAGCAGACCTCACCTCACCTCCACCTTTAAACACACATAGAGACACAGAGAAAAGGAAGTGGGACATTGGCCATCTATGTAGAAAGGACAATGCTGCTGTCGTCAGCAGCATTGCACATTCTGTTCTGACCTATGTTTTTTATAGTCTGCTTGTGTGGGCGGCTTGAGATTTGTAGAGCAATCTAAAGTCTATAAAGTGAACTCTTTTTTTTTCCCTGTTGTCCATTTTATTGTAAAACATTGTCATCGTCAATAGCAACACTTAACTGTAGGCTGTGCTTATACTTAAAAGTTGTAATTAATGTATTTATGTATTATTATTATGTATATATATGAAGCTAATCATAATAATAATACTAATAAATTAATGTATTTATGGATTAGCTTTGAGGAGTACTTTATTAATCCCTGAGGGGGAATTTGGATGGAACAGTAGCACACAATAAAACTAATTAATAACAAATAGGACTAAACACATTAATCACATTATTTCTGTTCATATAGAAATATGATCATACTGGATATGTATGGTATGGGTGTATGTATGGTGAAATCAATCAATGCATGTTTAAAATATGTATATAATAACATATAATAATATATTCATAATAATATATAATGTATGTATATTTCCTGGTTCACCCCCAGACTCCCTCAGCTGACGGCAGCCATTGAGCTGGTGACGGAGATCTCCCGCCAGCTTACGGAGGGGAAGAACCAGGCGGTGGCGGGGATCAGCAGTACCTTCGACGAACTTGAGAGGGCGCTACACCAGCGCAAGAACGCCCTCATCACAGACCTAGAGAACATCTGCAGCTCCAAGCAAAAGGTTGGTACAGATATTGACATATACAATACATATACATATACAAACATGTATGCAATTTTACTACTTACTATTTTGCTTTAAACCTGCGCTACGTCACTTTTCTACAGCAGCTATTTACTCCACAAATAAATATTTTTTTTAATTGAGTGGCCACAGGTCTGAAAAGCGCTATATAAATGAATTGACCTTTCAGATCTTTATGATACCGTCATTGTGCTCCTGACACCCCAAGATAATCCTTTCATATCCTGTCTTCTTTTCCTCACTTCCTCCTCTGGGCCTTCTATCTGTCTATCTGTCACTCCACCCTCTCTCTCTTTCTCCATCTTTCTCATTCTCTTTCATCCAATCGGTGTCCTTCCTTCCATGCTGACAACTTCTGTCCACCTCCTCTCCCCACATCACTGTTTGTCCTCACAGGTCCTGCAGGCCCAGCTGACCTCCCTCCTGCAGGGGGCAGAGCACATCCAGAGCAGCTGTGGCTTCACAGAGCAGGCCCTCAGCCACGGGAGTTCTACGGAGGTAGGCCCCTCATAAACACATATACATAAACGCTGCATCGGCCTTTGGATCGTACGTCAACGTCGCCGCCATATTGGAGAGGCCAAGGCTAAATGGGGGGGAGCTGCGTTTTTTCAACAACCGTTTTTTCAAACAACCACAGGAACAGTTAGTTAATGTGACTAACTCTACCAATGGAATTGCTCTACCAATGGAATTGCAACAACACCAATGAAGCCCTTTGAGACTGTAACTGTGATTAAGGGCTATACAAATATAATTTACTTGACCAATGCAGTAACCAGTGTTTCATCAGAGGTTATGCTGTTCCTGAGGTTTTATTTAAGTGTGTCACACATCACACATCAATGGTGCCTTACATCAACATCTGATCATTATGTGTTTTTGTTTTTACTCAGTGACTTATGAACAGTTTAAAACTTCTTTACCATATGGCAAATTGCATGCCCTTTAGGAATGGGATAACAAGAAACCTGTGGAATACTATTTTCAGCGCGATTAGTTTATTCTATTATCATTCTGTGCACGCATTGAATAATCTAAAATATATGGTTGGAAAAGGAATTAAATCATACTAATGGGGTTTGTTTGTCTAGTCGTTAACTAAATGCAGCGATCTCTAAATAAATATAGTACGCTGTTTATGTTCCAATAATCACAGCATTACCATAGGCTGTCCTCAAACACATCAATATGAGTAAATACAGAATTAATTATGGTATAGTATAAAAGTAATAATAATATAATACTTTTCTAAACAAAAGATACAAAGTGCTTGATGGATAACAAATGTGGAAAGTGGTTTCCAAAACCACAGTAAAATCACAATAATAATACAAAAAACAATCATTAAAGCATTACACACAAAGCAGATCTCTCACCTGTTCTTCCTGTCTGTGTTTTGGTGTCCAGGTGCTCCTGGTCCAGAAGCAGATGAGTGAGCGTGTCGCTGCGCTGGCGAGACACGACTTCCCAGAGAAGCCACATCAGAACGCACACCTTGACTGTCAGGTATACACGAATCCAGCGACCGCTTTGTGTGTTCCGCCATCTTGTGGCAGCCGCCATTACTGCGGTGGCAAGTCGTAGTGACTCAGTGTCTGCTGCTGACAGCAGCATGGGTAGTTCAGTTGACGATGTTAGGCAGTGGCCACCAGGTACTGATGAAGGTATCTTATATGGATGGTGAGCTTAACGTTTTTCAAATTTGACATATTAGTTAGACATTGGTTACGTCAATAGCCAGAAATGGAGAATGGAGAAATAGAGAAAAAATTGACCACTTCACCATCTGCCACATTTCAAGTGATGAAGTGCTGTGTAATATACTAACGTTATAGGGAACAAAGTCGTTTCTGTTTATATTCTTGATCCACTTCTGGGGAACATCTTGGTCCTCTGTCCGCCCAGGGACTTTATTTAAAGTGTATGGTCTCAGACACTCTTCATCAAGTAAAGGCTTGTGTATTTCACATTCAGTTTTATTCCAAAGTTGAAGTTTGCCACTACTGTTGAACAGGTTCTTCCCGAACTCCTAGATATCATTGTCAAAAGTAAAAGTAGAAAATTGTACACTTCTCAGGAGAGCTTGCATTCAAACGCGCGCATATTGTAGGGAGACACCGCAGTAATGGCGACTTGTTTACTTCCGGTACATCCCTGGATTCATGTTTAAGATGTCTGTTCATGCTGGCCCTCTGTTCATCCTCTCTCTCTCATGCTCTCTCTCTAGCATAGTTCTCTCAGTAGAATAGTTCACACTGCTCCCATGTTTGGGTGATTAGATGTTTATTTATAGTTTTGTCATAACATGATGTAGCTTATGGGTTAGGTTCATATTGTTATTATTTAGCAGGTTCATTATATTAACTTTGTGTTGTGGTGGAAATGCATCTAATATGAATATGCATAATATGAAAATGCATTTGTATATGAATCTCCAAAAATGGTGCGGGTAAAAGCAAGCAAGATTCCAATTGATGAAATCTGCTCAAGAGAATACCAGACATGCACTCACTCATGCCAATGTATATTCCTCCTACCTGGTTGCGTCATGGACACAGAGGTTAAAACCAGTGTATTCAAGCTTGTGATGTTCAGATGTGTCTGTTTGTGTGTATGTGTGCTTGTGTGTGTGTGTGTGTGTGTGTGTGTGTGTGTCCAGTGTGTTTGAATCTAACCTTGCTCCTGTTTCTTTGTAATTGTTTTAAATGTTGGTCACTAAGTATGTGTTGCTGTAATACTGTGTCTGTGCTGCCCCCTGCAGGTGGAGACGGACGGCCTGCGACGCTCCATTCAGAACTTGGGGGTTCTCATCACTACGGCAGCTGTGGCTCACACCTCAGTTGCCACTGGGGAAGGCCTGCGCCACGCAACCACTGGGCAGCAACAGAGTGTTACTGTGACAACCAAGGACAAGGTACTGTACTGTTCAGAGTCCAGGATTACATTCAGCAGTGGCCATTTTTGGCAGCTCTCATTTATTTTATTTTATGTTTTGTCAGGGGAGCCTTAGATGTACTTTAGTAAGATGAATATTGAAACATTCAATTTTGTTTATTTTAAGTTTTAAAAAAAAGTAGAAGAAAAGCAGCACGCTCTGTCTGTCTGTCTCTCTTTCTCTCTCTTAATTTCATATTCTCATACTCAACAGTACTCCTCCCTTATGAATATTATCTATATGTTCACATGACATGTCTTGTGCGCGGTACAGGACGGGGAGCTGGTGCGGACGGGCAACGCCATCTTAAAAGCGGAGATTACCTCCCCCGGCGACGGTAGCAGCGCCGCCGACGCGGAGGTCACAGACAACAAGAACGGAACGTACGAGGTGGGCTATGTGCTGCGCACCGAGGGCGAGTTCCTGTTCAGCCTGGCCCTGTATGGGCAGCCCATACGGGGGAGCCCCTTCCGCCTGAGGGCCCTCAAGCCCTCCGACGTGCCGCAGTCCCCGGACGACGTGAAGCGGCGCGTCAAGTCCCCCAGCGGCACCGGTGGGGGCCACGTGCGCCAGAAGGCAGTACGACGGCCCTCCAGCATGTACTGCACCACTAAGAAGAAGGAGAACCCCATCGAGGACGAGCTGATCTACAGAGTAGGTGAGCGTCTCCGGGAAGGAACGGTAGGGCTGCAGTGCTGCTGCCCGCTTCCAGGTAGAGGGTGGACACACATTACACGGGCGAATACCAAACGACCCGGGGTCTCGACCTCCACTGATTGACACAAGCACGGCACGAGGCTCACCTTTGATTCCTTTATTTATTTCCATGTGTTTTATTTGCAAATCGCGGAATCGATACACTATATCTACACCTACAGTATAATGGCTTTTTAAATCCCTTTTTTAGTGGACCTACATATATTATTTAAAAAAGTCATTCTTTTTTTAAATCCATCAGATCATGGAATTCTCTTGGTCATGTTAGTTCATCACGTGAAGGTCTTCATGAAGTTGAATCTATGGAGTTTGATTCACGTTGAATGTTTGTCTCCCCAGGTTCACGGGGCCGAGAGAAGGGAGAATTCACCAACCTTCAGGGCATCTCGGCATCCAGCAACGGCAGGGTGGTGGTGGCCGACAGCAACAACCAGTGCATACAGGTGAGACTGACTGACTGATTGACTGACTGACAGACAGAAGGGTGCAGCACAGTGGATTATAAACAAACCATGGCTGGCAAGAGTTCATGAGATGGGGAGGTGGGGGCACTGGTTTTAAGCGTCCTTGAGCAAGGCACTCCTGGCTGCTCCTGTTGAGATGTCAGTGACATTATCACTGGTAATATGAATGTGGGATGTGGGTGGATAGGGGCCATTCATTCCACGGTGGTTTGAGTGGCTGTATGAGCCTTATTCACCTAGCAGCCATTCACTTCCCCCGCCCAGCAGAAACAAATATGGAACCAATATGGCTGCTAGGTGAATGAGGCCCGTTGGATAGAAAAGTCCCATTTACTTAAATGCAGTCCATTCACTATACACTTGTTGTGGTATTGATGACCTGAACAATGTATGTAATTTCTCCATGTTATTGAACAAACATACATGAACACATACAATACATGTAATACTTCAATACAACCCGGTTCTGTAGCACTGGAATCTCACCATTGTGAGAGTTTGCACCAAATCGTCTATTGAACTCACTCTGTCTGCAGGTGTTCTCCAATGATGGACAGTTTAAGATGCGGTTTGGGGTCAGAGGACGTTCTCCTGGGCAGCTCCAGAGACCGACAGGCGTGAGCGTGGACATGAATGGGGACATCGTAGTAGCAGACTACGACAACCGATGGGTCAGCATCTTCTCCTCGGACGGCAAGTTTAAGGTGACGTATTTGCTGACTAACAAAAAACCAAAAACAGTTGTTTTGTCTGTGTTCTGTTTGAAATAGGTTTTTTTTCTGTCCTGCACATTTAGTTGAAGAAAATACAGCTTTTTCCAACAACCAATATCCCTTCATAATTTCCTGTTGAACAATGTGTGTGTTTATTTCTTTATCTGGGATGCTGTTTTATTTAACACCCACCGTTCACTTCCTCCTCCCCAGAACAAAATTGGTGCGGGCCGTCTCATGGGTCCGAAGGGTGTAGCTGTGGACAGGAACGGACACATCATCACTGTGGACAACAAGGCCTGCTGTGTCTTCATCTTCCAGTCTAATGGGAAGCTGGTCAACAAGTTTGGAGCGAGGGGGACGTCCGAGAGACAGTTTGCAGGTGAGGGGATGGGCTTCTGATAGGTAGTTAGCAGGTAAGGGGGTGAGGCTTCTGAGAGGTAGTTAGCAGGTAAGGGGGTGGGGCTTCTGATGGGTAGTTAGCAGGTGAGGGGCTTCTGATAGGTAATTAGCAGGTGAGTGGGAGGAGCTTCTTGTAGGTAATTAGCAGGTGAGGGGGGGAGCTTCTGATAGGTAGTTAGCAGGTAAGGGGGAGGGGCTTCTGATAGGTAATTAGCAGGTGAGGGGGTGGAGCTTCTAAAGGTTGGTTAGCAGGTAAGGGGAGGAGCTTTTGGAAGGTAGTTAGCGGCGTAGGAGAGGAGCATCTGGAAGGTAGTCCCCTCTAGTAGTGAAGCAAGGGGACATTAAGGAATAGGTGACAGGTGAGGAGGGGTTCATGTATATATAATGTAAGTTTTATGAAGAGCACCCAGGTGTGTCCTCATTTCCTGTTGCCTATCTTTCATCTCTGACTACTCTCCTCTATGTCTGTTCTTCCTCCTGTTCTCCCCTTCAGAAAAACTTGGCCCAAATGTAAATAAGTCAGTCCCAGGTTTCAGTAAGTATTAAGTGTGGCATTGGTACCACCATAGTCAATAATGTAGTGTGTTGTCTAACCGTTCTCCCTAGTGTCCCAACTCACTTTAAAATGCACTTTTTGATCAAGCTGTTTTTATATAACACTCATGTGAGATATGTTTTTGTGTGGAATGTGATCAGGATTATCAAATAGTACCATGTTAATGGTGTTGATTCTTCAGTGTTTGTAATTGTTTTATATGATGATAATGTTGGCAGATGAAAATGTGATGTACACTCAAATAACAGAATCAAATAACATTGTGCCAACAACTTGAGCAGGACAGTCACCTGTAAACATCTCTTATGAAATGCTTATGACTATCAAGTTGTAAGAGCACATTGAGATGGAAGGGTTTTGTGATTATTTGTTTGTGGTATGCAGAGATTGAGTTCAACTAACCAAATTTGAAGCCTCTTTGAGCATCAAACAAATGGCACATGTTTTTACACAATTAAGTGATTACTTCTGATTCTACAAAATAAAAATGGGGGGGGGGGGGGGGGAAGTCTGGATTTTGAGATTAAAGTAAATTTTTGGAGAGATACAGTAGTTCAAATTGTTGCTTTTTGTTTTGACAAGACCTAATCTATATGAATACTTAGGCTCATTGTTGACGGACGTTATTGAAGAATATCTCTCAACTCTGACTTCATTCTCAAAATGTGATTTTGACTTTATTCTCAAAATGATTTGAGATTTTGTATCAAACAAATCTCAAATCATTTTGAGAATAAAGTCAATGGTTAAAGTAACCATTGGAAAAGAATGCGCGTGGCTATCAGCATAAACCTCAGTCCCAAGTGTAAAAAAATAATATCAACGTACATTAATACAGTAGTACATTCCCTTTTCTTCCAGGTCCACACTTTGTGGCTGTGAATAACAAGAACGAAATCATCGTGACAGATTTCCACAATCACTCTGTGAAGGTAAAATATGAAAATATGAAAATATTGCAAGTATTAAGGATGATCAACAAAGCCAGCACCATCGTATAAACATTTTATTTCAGTGAATGTAGATACATAACTTGGCAGGGTTTATGATACACAATACTTGAAGTGTAAGCGTTTCACCACTAACTCAGTAATGAAACGTCGGCCATGTTGATTTGTCTATCCTCAGGTGTACAATGCGGATGGAGAGTTCCTCTTCAGGTTTGGTTCCCATGGTGAAGGAAATGGCCAGTTCAACGCGCCCACTGGGGTGGCTGTGGATGCCAATGGAAACATCATTGTGGCCGACTGGGGAAATAGCAGAATACAGGTGAGACAACCAACTGTGAACTACTCCATGATATGACACAGGCTCTCACTTCTTCTAACATCTTATGAAACACATCACTTCAACGGTCAAATGTTAAAGGGGACCTATTATGCAAAATGGCTTATTCCTGGCCCTTCCATGTGTTACATATGTTACCTTAGACTTTATTAGCCAAAAAAAGGTGAAATCTGGAAGACGCCTCCTTTTTCTGTAGTTTCATTGTTCAAAAAACCCTCGATTAAACAGGCTGTTTCGAAAAAGATTGCATTATTACGTCATAAATCATATTGCATAATCCAACCCACCCAGGTGAATAAGCACACCCATTTACTCTGTCTCGTAATGCTCCCGGAAGCGGCGCAAGACATTGCTAACTTAGCGAGCTACAACGACAACATGTCTAAGTTCAGATCCCATCACCACAGTAGTTGTGTTGTAGGATGCAGGCGGGAACACAGGTCCCTCCACACTCTCCAGACATGATGAAGGACAGAGTGGATTCACTTTATTTATAACGACAACGTCCCGGCTACAGTTAGCTCCCAGTTGTATGTGTGTGTGATCATCACTTCATGACGGACTGCTTCAGCAACGAGGGCCAGTTCACAGCAGGATTCATCTCCATTGAAGATGGAGCAGTTCCCACTGTACGTGACCGGTCTGCAAACTGTGAGTCTGTAAGTATCACTATGTTTTGATATTATTTGCAAGTTAGTGTAGTTGTTAGTAGTTATTGCACTGCTGGTTAGCTAACAAGCTAGCGGTCTTAGCTACGAGCTTGTTGGGTGTGGAAGAAGTAAGACAAGGAGTCAGGACTCCTTGTAACTGTTAAAGTTATTTGTTGGGACCAGTGTCTGCTTTATAAGTCTGTCCAACATGTTCGGCTCGGTAAAGTAGAAACACACGAAAACCTTGTATCAGATTTCAATGTAGTAACCCTTTGAGAGGTTAAACAGAGGCAAACAAAAGCCTACAGTTTTCATTGTGGTTTGACTATATAAATTAATATAATATAAATGAATGAAAAATATAAATGAAAAACAGTTAATAGTTGATGAGATGTAAAATGTATGTTTATATTTGCACTCTATCTGGTAACTTCATTCTTGTACCATGTTTTCAATCACTACTGATTTGACTATATAACAAATATTGTAGATAATGTATACATCAATCTTTTTCATTCCCTGCCTTTAGGCTGCACATCTTCACAGGCCAGTGTAACAACACTGACCCTGCTGCCTAGGCTGCCCCAGCATCACCAGATGAAGCATCTGTATGCTATGAACCTGTAACGACTGAGCTGAGAGAACATGTGTGAATAGATTGTTTATAACTTGTTATTTTATTTTCACCTATTTTTTATTATGTACATATAGATTTTGTGATATTCCATTATTCTTCCCTGTTTATAGTTTTACATTATTATTGTATTGATATTCCGTAACTTTCATTTTTATTTGCTTTTTATACTGCTAGATAGCTTTACTTTAGCTATTTCACTGCATGTTTTTCTTCACCGGCGTGACTGAGGTCTG
Organism: Merluccius polli; assembly: GCA_030340625.1. Classification (NCBI taxonomy): domain Eukaryota; kingdom Metazoa; phylum Chordata; class Actinopteri; order Gadiformes; family Merlucciidae; genus Merluccius; species Merluccius polli. The sequence continues at coordinate 272,400 of JAOPHQ010005983.1, forward strand.
GTTGTAGTTTGGTTGGTTCTAGGAATCCAGTATTATTTGAATATTTTAAAGAGGACACATTGTCTTGCTCCTGTAGACAATATAATAACCAATGGAACCAGTTGTTATGGACATAGACATCTTTACCCTGAACTTCAGACATGATACTCTAAATGATTAGAGGAGGTTTTGAATGCATGCTATGTGGTGAGTGATGGTGCTGTTCATTACTACAAGGTGGAGACACCTGTAGAGAGGGAACTGCTTCAGAAGTCTGGATACTGTTTAGGAAATAATGTTCTGTAACTTATCAGACATTATGAACATGTGAGAGTACCAAATACAGTTATAATACTTCATATATTCATTGTTGATGATGGCCTACATGCACAAGTAAGTCACAACGTTTTGTTTGCTATTAATATGTTTTGCAATGTAATTTCTGGTGACATGTGTAATACTTAAGACCCAAATGCAAACAGTTCTCATTTTTATTGTCATGCACAGCATTATCCAATTTCGTTCATATGCCAAACCACTGGTTATTATGATTATTAGAGAAAACATGTCCTGTATTGAAATACTATAAAATAGTTACTTGGCCATTTGCCTATGCTGTAAATGCCCATAATCTGCTCTATATTGGTTGAAATCTGGAGGACGAAGACGTCCAAACAGATGTTGAAACCCGGATGGCCCACCATACATATATCGGTGGTTGTGGGATTTCATTCATAAGTCCATCAACCTATTGAGTGAGAAACAGTAAGTCTATAGGGATTTGCCCAACTACATTGATTACAAGGAAACAATGTGTTTTATTAATAATCACCGTTTGGATCTCCCTGCAGCATAGGTTTTCTCTTCCAGTTGGCACTGTGGAATTGTTACCATTGAGAACCGTTGTGCTGGATTCTCCTCAGTGGACTTAGCTGACTCTTCCCATTCTGGGTCAGACTCCAGTTTAAACATGTACGGTCTCACTGTTTCTGTAGTTTCCGCCATGTTTACTGTAAATTCTTCTTTCTTGGCGCGCAACCTATGTTTACGGTAAATTACACGTCAAGCTTGTTTACCTTGAGCAGCATGGGAGCTCTGCTCTCTGCCTCCCAAACTTTCTAATGAGATGGCCAATCAGAGCACAGCTCATTACCATACATCCCACCTTCTAATGAGGCGGCCAATCAGAGCAGAGCTCATTACATCCCCACGCCCACAAAACAGCCTGTTCTTCTGAGTGGAGAAAATTAGGTTTTTCAGTGTCTGTATCTGCCTCCTCCACCACCAAACTTTTGGTGGTGGAGGAGGCAGATACAGACACTGGTAAAAAGGAAGGCTTTGTTGAAAGATACTGAGCTGAAGGATAAGGAGGAAGGTAAGGTTACTGTGGGGAAGGAGAAGGAGTCAGACAAGGCTACTGTGGTGGTGGATAGGTAGGTAAGTAAGGGTTTGGTGGTGGAGGATGGTGAGTAAGTAGGGGATCAGAGGACAGAGGTTGAGGGAAATGAGGCCAGTGGTGTTGACAGGTGTGAACAGGGTAAACAGGTTGGACAGATGGTTACCAAGGTAGTAGAGTCTTATTAAAATGTCACAAAAAAAGGAAAACCCTAGAGGTCAGTCAATCTGAAAATAAGGCAAATAAACCTGCTGTTAAGGCTCTAGTGTACCAACCAGAGCACAGGGTAGAGGACGTCACTGTAGACTCTGACAGTGATGATTCAGAATCTCTGCTCTCCACTCAGATTCAGGTCAGAAAGTTTCTGCAGGACACCAAAGGTCTGTCAAGGTGGAAAACATCTTCCCTGATCTTAATTTGTTGAATCTGCCAAGTGGTTAATGAGAAACACTGTAGATGTTACTGACATCTTTCGTGTAAAGGTCCAATGTGTAGAATTTCATGGCATCTAGTGGAACAGACTTGGCAGAAATTTAATATAATATTCATTCATTCATATTCATATTCAAGTATGTGTTCATTAATGTGGAGTTCCCCCACGTTCAATACGTTTTACAATAATGTCCGCCCGCCAGGAACGTCCTGACATTTGTTAGATAAAAAAAAGACGGAGAATAAGGCGACTACCGGAGACAGGGATACGTGAGACTAGGGGTTATTTTATTCTTAAATATTACACTGGTTCAACATAATTGTCTAAGTTCTATCAGGCAGCCTGGGTCGTTCGCGTAGCTTCACCCTCCTGAGAGGGCTTCACCCTCTTAGGAGGTCTGCTCCGGGGAAGGACCAAGAGAGTCAGCGTCTCTGAGTGTTTATAGTTTCCCCAGCAGACGGGGAGGGGTGGTAGGTTCGTCCTTCGGGGTAGTCTAGTTTTGGCCGGCTGGCGGTTGGGGTTGTCTCATCGGGTGGGGTGGTATACGTGGCAGTTGGCTGCTGGCTGTTGGTTATCAGTTGGTTGTTTTCCACACGTTGTCACCGAGGAAGGGTCCTTGGTGATTTTCCACACATTGTCACTGGGGGAGTGTCTCTTGGTTATTTTCCACACCACCATAGATGACCTTGGCTGGGCCCAGGGAGTGTGCGTGGTTATTTTTCACAACATAACCCTCTCAAGTGGTCGACAGAGCACTTTACCTTATCTGACAAATAACACCATGGGAGAACATCGTCAATTAGGTTTTTCTCCACCCAGTCTCACATCTTTCGGGAACCTCAGTGGTCCGGGAAACCTCTCCAGAGGGGAGGAGGAAACCGGCCCGTCCTTCCTAAAGAAGGAGCATTCACCTGGGTTTGTATCCCTTGTACAATTATCACAGACAGGTTATACATATCGTTCATATAAGCGTAGCGGGGGAGGGGGCACATTCCTTTCCCAGGGTCTCACGGGAGCATGGGGCTATGGTCCCTGCTATTCTTTTCACCTGGTTTTTTGTTCGACCCTGGGAAGGTGTCTGAAGGGGAACAGCGTTAGCACATATCGTTGTCTACCTTTTCCGGGGGTTCATCGGATTCACTATCCGCATACAGTAGGAGCGGCACCTGAACAGCTCTGTCTTCAGGGGTTAAGGCAGTGGTTATTAAGCATTTCAGCAGGGTTTGGGCACAGGGGATACAGCAACAGCCGCCAGGGGCTACTGGGGGTGAGTGGGTACCGGGGGGCAAACGAAGGGTGCTCCGGAACCCTCTCAAAAATAATCCGAAAAGTCGCGCCTCAATGGGAAGCCTAAAAAGGGTAATGTCCGGCCGGTAAATCTGGTAAGACCGATAACCTATGGGATTCGCCTCAATGGGAAGCCTAAAAAGGGTAATGTCCGGCCGATAAATTTGGTAAGACCAATAACCTACGGGATTCGCCTCAATGGGAAGTCTAAAAAGGGTAATGTCCGGCCGGTAAATCTGGTAAGACCAATAACCTACGGGATTCGCCTCAATGGGAAGCCTAAAAAGGGTAGTGTCCGGCCGATAAATCTGGTAAAACAGACAACCTACGGGATTCGCCTCAATGGGAAACCTAAAAAGGGTAATATCTGGCGAAGTACCCTGTCTTAGGCGAAGTATTAGGCGAATTATTAGGCGAAGTATTAGGCGAAGTACCCTGCTCTAAACAATAGCCTAACTACAAGTCTATACAGTTTATACTGAGTGGAGGAAGGGACAGTTTTCCTTGGGCTGGAGAAACCTCACAGGCATTTCAAGGATATAGATATATAATATAATAAAGAATAATCCCAAGTTCATATTGATATACCATAAACAACTTCTAACACTGTTACCTTATTGTGCACAGAGGGAAACAGTCTTCCACCTCTTCCAGGACTGTTCCAGACTGGTTCCTCCTGCTAGAGAAACTCTTGACTCTTGTGAAGAGGTGTTTTCTGGGTTACAAATACATCCAAAAAAAGGAAAAACAAATGTCAATTTTTGTACTTAATTAGATCAAAGATGTATGTGTACCTCAGCAGGAGGAATAAGATGCAACAGTCCATGAACCACGATGCTGTGTGTCTGTTCATCAAGATGGTAAAAGCCAGACTGAAAATGAGTGTGTGCTCTGTTGCAGAAGATGAGCTGGTATTGGGAAATGAGCTGAGCTGAGAAACCTTTGGTGTTGTTCTGTTCTTGAGTTTTTTTGTTTTGTTTTGTTTTGGAGATGTTTATCATGCTTTTTGTTGCTGAAAATGGAAATGATCTGTACAGAATGGATTTGTAAGATGTAGAACGCTTTAGAAATAAAGTGCTGTTAAAACAAAAAACAACTATCTGTCTCTCTCTCTCTCTCTCTTCCTCTTCTTTCTGGGGTGATACAATCTCTCTACTCGTTTTTCTTCCATTTCTACATCCATCTCGCATCCCAGTGTATGTCCGTTGATCTTGATTGTGGTCTTGATGATTGTCTTATAAAGTGTCACACACACACACATTAAGAATGTCCAGAGGGCACAAGCAGACCCTATTGTGTGGCCTTTGTCTGGGTCTGCTACTGTTGTGGAATACACTTCATATAACACTTAGACAAAATAAGAGAGTTTGGGAGATCTGAAGTATGAAAGGTTTATTTGCACTCGAGAGTAAGCACAAACATAGCCAAGTTGGTTTGACAAAGAACTAACTACTCCTACACAACTGTGGCTTTTATGGTCCACCCTATACGTTACACATCCATAATTCACGTCACCCCTTAAATCATGTTATCTCATCCTAGACAAAAGTAACATTCCACAGCTGGTTGTTAGGTGGCAGTGTTGGGGAAGTTACTTTTAAAAAGTAGTGTTTGCTCGTTACTCGTTACTTCTTAAAAAACGTAATCCCTTACTTTACTTAGTTACCCTTACGTTACTCGTTACTTTTACGTTACTTTTATGGTGCTCGACTTTGGGCAGAACCCTATTTCATTTCCTAAATGTGTATAGGCCTACATAAAGTTCTACTATGGAGGACATAACGGGTATTTCTTTTGTGCTCTTTATTATAAAAAATACCACAGAGCACTTGTTGAAGAAAACAACAATACAAACAATAATACTAAATATCATCTTATGGGCATGTAGGTGAACACAAAACACATATAACTCTTACATTAAAGATGCTACACCGAAATTGGTGCAAAGCTATAGTGCAAATTGTATCAAATCAAGGCTAGGACAACATGATGAAAACCTCAAAATGGCTCATATGTCTCAAAACAAAACATGCCATACAAAACAGCGGTAAAAGCTAGCGTGTGTGTCCGGGAGAGGACTCACCTCGGACACATTACTCTGAAGCTCCGGTGACGGTCTGGAAGTGCGGATTAATAAATGAATAAAAAACAGCGGTAAAAGCTAGCGTGTGTGTCCGGGAGAGGGCTACTCACCTCGGACACATTACTCTGAAGCCCCGGTGACGGTCTGGAAGTGGGGATTAAAACCCCCCAAAATAAAACGGCGGTAAAAGCTAGCGTGTGTGTCCGCACTGTCCGGGAGAGCGCTACTCTCCTCGGACACATTACTCTGAAGCCCCGGTGACGGTCTGGAAGTGTGGATTAATAAATAAAATAAAAAAACAGCGGTTAAAGCTAGCGAGTGAGTCCGGGAGAGGGTTACGGCAGTGGACAAAAGTTTCTGGCCAGGGTACAGTGTACACCTCACACTATTGCTAGTACCAGCCTCACTGTGGAATGAGCGCCCGCGACTATTGCGCAAGCGCGCAGCTGAGGCAGTATCGCTGTCAAATCTGTCCCTGGGAAAAGTAACGTTCTGCCCAACTGAAAAAGGAACTACGTTTCATTACCATATTTTCAGTAGTAACGCGTTACACTACTTTTTACCCGAAAAAGTAGTTACATTACTGTAACGCGTTACTTTGTAACCACCTAACAGTGTTGTGTGTAACGCGTTACTTTGTAACGCGTTACACACAACACTGTTAGGTGGTACCATCGTCTCCAATTATGGGGTTGTTATGTACATGACTTGTCCTTCATCCCTGAGAAGAGATTATTCTACACAGCCTGGGCCACATCGGAGGGAGGACTGGACCTTGGATTGTTTAATATTTCTCCACACTTATTAGATACATTCAGCATAGTAGCAACATATTATCATTGAATGTCCAGGCCAAATCAATGGACCTTGGATTGCTTAAGAATATTTTCCACACTTATTAGATTCATATAGCATATTAGCAAGACAGTAATTACGTTTTATCATTAACTGTAAGAGTACATTTCTCCCATACTACCACCAGATACCTTCAGGAATTTCTTATCTTCTCTAGACTGTGACCCCCTCAGACCTGGCCAGACTTAACTACAGAAGAAAGTGTTGAGAAGTGTCCTTCCTTGGAGGGGGGGGGGGGGGGGGCATATTCCAAAGAAACAGGCTAACAGTGAAAACGGTTAACTCAGGAGGGGGGGGGGGGGGGGGTTGACAGTGTTTTTTAATCCTTTCCTCAGTTTGGGGATTTTCTGCCTATATGCCGTATACAGATGAAGACTCCACTGTGTAAACATTTAACCTGTATGTGTGTGTGTGTCTCTGTCCTAGGTCTTTGACAGCACAGGTTCCTTCCTGTCCTACATCAACACATCTGCAGACCCCCTGTATGGGCCCCAGGGCCTGGCCCTCACCTCAGACGGACACGTGGCCGTGGCCGACTCTGGCAACCATTGCTTTAAGGTTTACCGCTATCTGCAGTGAAGCTGACCCGGGGCTGAGGACAGTGCACGTGAGCACAACTCTCACGTGCACACGCCATTGTGTGCACTCGCGTTCCACGGCTAGATTCCCCAAATTCTGCCGCTGCACCAATACCGCTTACTAGGAAAACCCCAAAAAACGTTGCTCCGCTCCTTTTGACTTGTGTTAAACTTCTGTACTATTTAACGTATTCTAGTTGCACAAAAATCACAGACAAGCTAAAATCTGGGTGAATGGGGCGTTTAACTTTCTTTCGCTTCAAATGTATTTTCGACCAACTATGTTAATGGGGGCGGGATCTGGAGAAGTGCATTACATGGAATGGGTCTCTACTGGAAACAACCTGACCGGCGGAAACACAACAAACGTGATATGGCTGACCATTAGTCTTGGATCCAGAACAGGACTGATAACTAAAACTATAGCATTGTCTTCTAATTGTTGGTATCCTTCCTTGGCCAACAGCAAACGCAAACTCGGCCAGCACTAAACTTCCCATAGCAAGTGGGAAGACAAGCTAAAACGTCCTGTCCGGACACCAATGTAATTAGCCAAAGTGTCTGTAAAGGTTTAAATAAAACCTGTGTAGAAAAACCTCCATCTTGCACGTGCGAATACAAAACAGTAACAAAACAGGAAACACTGCGTAACTCCGCCCCTCACACTCTGGTTTCTAGCCCAGGCACTGTGCAGTCTCCCCTCAGAAGTTCAGCTAGCATTGACAAATTTCTGGATCCAAGATTAAACATATTCTATCTTATCTACTACCAATTGTTCTGAAGTTGTAAGCATATGTCACAAATTATCGAGTTTACATGGCGGGGATGTTGGACTTGAAAAGCGGGTAATGCCTTCAATGTTCTTTAAAGGCTATTGCTATGCTGGAGGACAGACACAGCAGTCTCCGTAACTGGTGATAATTTTACCACAGCAACCTGCAATGCAGTGTGTTGTCTCTACTGTTCCTAACTGGTAGAACCGCCTGAAGAGATGCACCCACACTGGCCAGCTAACATAGCTGTTTTTATGAATATCTGATAAATAGCTGATGTGTCAAGTTAGACCGAGAAATTAATCATATGTCATCATTATGTGCTAACGATCCTAAATGAATGGCCTAATTAACTATGCCGTGGGATCAGAGTTCAGGAGCACTATGAGGATATGCCACTTGTTTAGCAATCAGGATCAGTATTAACAGTTCATCCAATGTTGCCAATCAAACTTTGTGGTTTAAAATCACTTTTTAATGTTTGCTTTTCCTCTATTGCCCAGATCCCCGGCATTCACAAATCCAGATTTCCCTTTTTCTACGCTGTTTCTGAATCCTTCCCATTCATTCCAATGAGACACAGAGGCAAGGATTAAATCAAGGATTCACCCTCTTTTAGGCTCTTTTTGACAATAACCAAAATCCCGAAACCCCAAAACCATATCGACATTGTATTATATAATATTATATGGATGTATTGTATAGCTCTAGTTCCCCACACCGAATCATTCTTTTGTTATCTAAATCAAACATCTTGACATTTGGACTCCCCGTATGTATATTATATATAATCAGACAGATTTTATTGTTGTAAGTTTACTTATGAAGATAATCCAGGTTGTCCTGTTTGTCCTTCATCTCTGACCATCTCCACTCCACTGTTGACTGCGGAAAAGTACTAGGCCTCAATGTAAATAGATCAGGAGTCATGAAAACCCGCACACAGTCCCCAGCTTGGTGGCATGTTTCTTTCTAGAACCTCAGGGCTGGATTCTCTCTCTGTCTCTCTGTCTGTCTCTCTGTCTGTCTCTCTCTCTGTCTCTCTGTCTGTCTCTCTCTCTCTCTCTCTCTCTCTCTCTCTCTCTCTCTCTCTCTCTCTCTCTCTCTCTCTCTCTCTCTCTCTCTCTCTCTCTCTCTCTCTCTCTCTATGGCCATGGTTAATTCACTTTATATCGTATATATACCACACTATATCAATATATACAGCAGTAGGAGGCAGCTGTTTAAGCATAAACATAAAAAAAACACATTATAAATGTGTCATTGCGCTATATTATTTTCCAAATGAATTTTATTTATTTTTTACATTTTCTTTTCTACATGATTTCCTCTAAATTTATTTTTCTAATCGGTGCATTTTGAACTCTCTCTCTCCTCTTTGCTAAATAACACTGTTGATGGGCCTTGGTGACTGAAAATAGTGTTCTGGATCTTTTCAACATGCTCACATTCAGACAAACAGTAACTTCCCGCTGCCAAAATGTGTTGTTGAATGTTGTTGTCGAACATTGCACAAAGATAATGAGAAAAAAGGTTATATAGTTTACAAGAGTAATATATGGATTTGTGTATATATAATTTACACTTCTTTTGACTGTAATTAATTGTATGTTGCAGTCATGCTGTTGTTGTAGCAGACAGGCACTTTTTTGTCACAAGTTTGCGCTGTTTTTACTTTGAATTTGTTTGGTCGTTTGCATTTTTACTCATATCTAACTCAGTGGTTACCAACCTTTTTGGGCCTGGGATCCCTCTTTTTGAGGGCTTTTCATTCAGTTATTACAACCCCGACTTGCATTTGCTTCCCCACACAACATTTTAACCCAATATCTGGCAGTCATATCAATGTGTGATCGTATGTGCATCGCGCCACACTAAGTGACTAGTAGGCTAGTAGTTTGCTTGTAGCTACGAATCATTCAGCAGGACCTTCAAGATTGGGAAACCCTGCTATAACTCCTTGAGTTAGCTGTGTAACAGAACACTTTGAAGACTGCTGTGTTCCTCACATGCAGCCTGTTTACATGAAGCTTCTGAGTGCAGAAGATACCATCCAGGTTCTACGACCTTTGTAGAATCTAGTCTTTCTAATCTATTTTTCATTTTCATTTCTCTTGAGTTTTTCGTGTTGCAGTTCTGTTAAAGGTACAATGTGTAGAATTTAGTGGCATCTCTTGGCAGAAATGGAATATAATATTCATAAGTATGTTTTAATTAGTGTATAATCCCATGAAAATAAGAATTGTTTGTTACATTAGAATGAGCCCTTTATATCTACATAAGTCGTGTGTTGCGCCGCCATGTTTGTACAGTAGCCCAAAACGGACAAACGGTTCAAGAGAGGGCCTTTTTGTTTTTAATTTCAGTGTTTTTTTTTGCTGGGTTAGGCCACCGTAGCGTCGACTACGGCGTTGGAAAGGGAGCGATGGGGGGAGGTGAGCGGGGGGGTTGTCAGTTGATTGCAATCTGCAACCTCACCGCTAGATGCCACTAAATTCTACACAGTGTACCTTTAAGATACCTAAAAATCAACTGTTTGATTATGGTTTTGTTTTTTCATCTTTGTCACTAATTTACAGACACAGATAAAAGGTATCATCATGGAAATACTACATCAGCGAGCTCATGTACAATATTTTACGTGAGGCTAGTCTTACATGAAATACTCAATATGTCTGTGTACTCACTGCAAGGATATTTTTGTAAATATTAAAGAATGACACTAATCAATTGTCTAAATGGGTTGTCTTCCTATGAACAGTCTTAGAGCTCCATACACAGGTCATACATTCCAAGTCAAATTCAATACCAAACTGGCACCTTTTTGAGTGTATGTGCAAATGCAAATTAAGACACCCATACTGTACGTTGAGAATGTGGATGTCAATGTCTTCTTTTGATAGGGAAACAAAATGGTGAATATCACGGCTTTGAATCGCATGCAAGCAAACAAACGCTTTACATCAAAGCATGAAAAATAAAACAAGCGACATTGGTGGCTGTAACATTTATTAACATTGAGTGAACAAAATGATGTCCGCATTTGGTTCTTTAATCAATTCATGCCAACAAAAAAAAGAAAGAAAGTTGAACTCTGATGTCTGCAATGTTTCATGCATAGGTCCAAAACGGCATTGTGCAAGAGTAATGCAAACCCAATTTTATAAAAACAACAAAACTAGATGTTTCCATCCATTCAAAACATTACTTAATGGCATTAAAATAACATAAAAGCAATTACATTTTCAAATAGGCATGTTAGTTGTCAGAACAAATAGGGAAACTTTTCCTGACTAAGTTTTGATGGCACAGGGTAAACGTAAAAAAAATCAAAATTTGTGCACAAACTTGAAAATAAAATAGCACCAACCGTATTCATTGTATGACACATTTACACTCATCCACTAGGGATTGGAAAATAACGAGCCATAAACTGGAAACATGAGTCATGGTTTGTACCCTGAGACGGGTTGAGAGATGTGCTTTAGGGCAGATCCACATAGAGAACGGCTTGTTAAGCTAGTACAGTGACCTTCGACTCCAAATACAAGACTCATACACAAAATCATTTGCAGTAACGCAGCTCCAAAAATTGTACACAATGCAAATCCCTACGAACTGATATAGCTGTGTGCCATGGAATATTATTGCATCTACTTTTATTATATAATAAAAGAAGATGGTAGACTGAGAAATGTTACACATCAAAGATCAGTAAGATCCAGTTTAGCATTTGACAAAAAACTAAAAACATTGTTCCGACAACAGTGCTATAGACTCAAGCTGAGCACATTCTCTCAGCCACAGTTGTCAGTCTTCTGGTTCAAAATTAGTCTTACAATTGGAGAGACGGTCATTTTGCTCATCATACGTCTTGCGTAACCAAGCATTTGCTTAAACCTCTTTAGCAGTTTTATTTAAAAAACTTTAATGAGCACATAAAAAGGAATGCCCCCTGTTTATTGGAGGTAAGGAGGCTTCTACCGCGATGGCACCTCTCACTCCCTCAGTAATAGCACTCTCTCTCTCAAACAAGTCGGCGACGGCACGATGTGTGACGTCCGGCTCAGCCAATCCATACAAACTTTCCTCCTCTCTCTCGCTCTCAGTAATAGTGGCATATCTGCAGCCGGCTGCCAGGGTCGTTCTTCCCGGGGCTGAAGAAGGGACACACAGGCTCCTCGAAGCATGTGCTGAACATGTACAGCTTCTTCATGGTGACGGCGTCGTAGAAGCACAGGCGCCCGTTGTCGTAGTCCAGGTAGACGCCCACGCGCGGCGAGTTCCAGTAGTCCGCCACAGGGATGCGGCCGCTCTCCCCGTTGGCGTACAGACGGTCCTGCAGGCAAAGGCTCCAGTAGCCGGCCGAGGGCGTGAGGCTGACGAAGCCCTTGCGGTTGCTGGATTCGGTGGTGACGCCCAGGTACCACACACCCTTGTCCTTAACGTCCACCTCCCAGTAGTGTTGGCCACCGGCGTAGCTGGCTGTGGCGAGCACGCTGAAGAAGCGTGTGAAACGGGCCGGCAGGTCTGGCTCGTGGCCGCAGGCGCGGCCCTCCTCCACCTTGGTGTCGAAGTCCGTGATCAGCAGGTTGGGGTGCGCCGTGTCCGGGTCCAACGTAAGGTTCTGGGGCACTGGAGAGAGACGCAGAGAGAGACGGAGACAGAGACAGAGAGAGAATGAAAGTTTATGTGAGTGAGTGAGTGAGAGAGAGACCCAGATGGAGAGTGACACAAACAAACGTGTCGGCTCCATTTCAATCTGAAAAAAATTACCTCAACATCGACTAATTGACAGGCTGTGTGAAATGATTGCATTTCAATGTTATGTGCATGGGATTGACCAATGACATGAATGTGTGTAAGTCCATGCTCAAAACTTCTACTAGGCTGAGAGAGGGTCATGCATTGAAAAGGAAAGAGAGATTGAGATGGAGAGATATACAGACAGAATGAGAGTGAGATGCAGATTTTATGGCAAAAAAAAAACAAATGTCCTGAATTACTTTACTTCATACTGTCATGACTGAAACCTCTCAACATTGCCTTGGAGACAAATTCACACAGATTCAACTGACTTGTATGCAACACGTGCATCATCTTCTTCCACACGATGAGCTGGAAGGGCCCCGAGAAGTCTGTCCAGTCGGAGGTAGAGTGCACCGACTCCAGAGTGTTGAAGGGCTTGCAGTGGATGGCTCTGAAAGAGACAGAGAACGTCATTAACACACACATGTAACTCCATCCAAATAAATGTCAAGATGTAGATAAAAACAGAAATTGCAATAAACCATTTCAATATTGATGGTGCTCTACGGTCGTGTTTTTTTTACACTATTGTTTGCATTAAAAATTGTGTTAGATACATCTTAATGCCTTTAACATTAGATTGAGGTAAATACAGTATTAAGCCACTTACTCATTGTAGGACTGAGCAAGACTCTGGAGAAAAAAAATGAAAAGCAGGTGTTAATGACATTTAAAAACATTTTAGAAGAAACAAGTTGAACTTCACTCAAGTGACAATCCACTGGTAGATGTAGTTTGTTCAACATGGTTTCAAAATGTCTTAAAATACCAGATTGAGGCTTTCGTGATGTTGTCGTGGAATTAGGCTCCTCCCCTGTGGCCCTTTCACAGCTCCACACAAGCTGACATACCATTACACTTGCTGACATACCATTACACATGTACTTGTGAGATAAAATTAACTACAAACTAAATCACTGACTTGACTTTGTTTACATAATAACAAATAGCAATCTTGAGTAAAGTAACAAATCGAAGAAAACAAATGTACCTGTACCAAACATGAGTCAACATAAAGATGCGTGGCAACCTGTATGAGCACAATGAAAATTACGTCTACTCGATAAATATTCATTCAAACAATTGACTACAATACCACAATTTATGATTGTAGAATCCACTCAAAGTAGGCAATGATTAATCCTTGAAGGTAACCTGAAAGGTTAACTAATTAAACATAAGTAAGTGTAAGTAGAATAGAGACAAAGAGCCTACAGTGTGTGACTGTAAGTGACTCTTCCCAGGTCTACTTTCACGACAGTCACAGGGTTATCAGTTAACCCCCCCTCTGACCGGGAGACAAAAGGGGGAGATACATGTGTGATTATCTTGCTGTGTAATTAACAACTGCAGGGCCGTATGGTCAACATAATAAACATGGTTCATCCCAGTGTCGGCAGGATGTTTACGGGAGTGTTTAGGTGATTTAGTCACCTTGACCAGTGACTGATCCTTGAAAACCTCAAGATAAGGCTTCTGTAGAACGTACCATCTGTTCTTAAGGTTTCTGCGGAATGTACCATCTGTTCTTAAGGTTTCTGCAGAACGTACCATCTGTTCTTAAGGCTTCCGTAGAACGTACCATCTGTTCTTAAGGTTTCCGTAGAACGTACCATCTGTTCTTAAGGTTTCTGTAGAGCGTACCATCTGTTCTTAAGGTTTCTGTAGAGCGTACCATCTGTTCTTAAGGTTTCTGTAGAGCGTACCATCTGTTCTTAAGGTTTCTGTAGAGCGTACCATCTGTTCTTAAGGTTTCTGTAGAGCGTACCATCTGTTAGGGCAACCCTGAGAATCTAATTATATTGGGGGCACTAAACATCTAAGATTTATTTGTATAAAAGTCTCCCATCTGTGATTCTCTGTATTCCTCCACATTTATAAGATTCATATAGCATAATGGCAAGATAATAATTACATATAATCATAAATGTACGAGTATATTTCACCCATAATATAAAGTATTTATTTTCCAGGTAAAACAGGATATTAGGACATAGTTATGAGTAGCAAGCTAGTGGTAGCAGTTGCAAGACCAATGCTAGTACAAAAGTTACTTTTGACATGAATTAAAACTATTTTCCAATTGTAATGTTAGCCACTGCAGCAGCGTTCCCTCTCGATCAACTTTGTGTATCAACTCAATCAAAAATAAATCACTGGTCTTGGGACTCGGCTGATCATGTAGAAGCACAGCATACAACAGTTAACACTTACAACAGTTATCACAACCGTTATCATGTAAAAAACACATGGCTTGTGTTCACCAGTGACTGACCTCAAAGCTCGTTTTCCCGGCGATGTGGTCGTGGATGTTGGTGATGGTGGCGTCCACGGCGGCTGTCTCGGCTTTCACGATCTTCAGGTTGTCGTCGAGGACTGCCGTGGTGGCCGCCTCCTCCGCGTCGAGGTCGTCCAGCAGAGAGTCCCGCTCGTCCAGCAGGAACTGGACCAGCGCGCCCACGTCCGCTTCGATCTTCTCTTTCAGCCGCCGCTTCTGCAACTGTAGAGTGGAAAAATCTAGCGGCCAAGCAATTGTTTCTGCCAAATGGTCAATGCATCAGCCATTGGCTGGTGGTAGGTGTTAATGTTGGACCCTGGAAATGTGTGAGGAAAGATAGAAACTGTAGCCTTTTCATTAATAGGCTTATATGTATTTTATTATGTAAAAGTTCCTGTGACCGCAACCAATTCTGATACAAGAAAAGTTTTGGGTGATTAATTGAGTCGTATCAAGGTATACTCATAAACAATCAGTCAAATGGAGTTCAGTTGTAGCGCTTTACCTTTAAGTCGTTTTTGGTGCGTTCGTCCTCCAATCGGACGCTGGTACATCGAGACTTCTGCCAGTTCAGTTCCAGCAGCCTCAGTTGTAACTCCATCTGTAGGGAAGACCCAGCAGTTATTCAATCCAGTGTCAGTCAAGGAACACAGACACAGAACACACTTTTTAGCTAGGTTTGCTCATTCCTCCTTTTTTGCACCATTCTTATATGGGATCTAGGGGTGTCACGATTCCAATTTTAAATCGATCATCGATATCATCGAAATCAAAAGCAGGATCTATTTTTTTTTTTTTTTTTTTAAAGCTGTGTTTGCGGGGCTGTCATCTAATGGCTCTTCTTTTTGTTTTTGTATATGTTTTTGTTATATTTTAAATAGGGCCGGGACTCGATGAAAAAAATTAATCTAATTAATTAGAGGCTTTGTAATTAATTAATCGAAATTAATCGCTTTTTAGTATACCATTGAATAATGACTGAATACATAAGCTTAAGCAACAAATATATTGTTTATTTTATTTATTATTTTTGTTAATTTTGTTCAAGTCCAACAGACCAGTGCAATTTTTGCCATTAAGTGTAGCAATAGCATATTTAGAAATATAGTACATTTCAGAAATTCAGGTAGCCTATAGGTAGGTAGACCTTCTGTAAACTATAATACTTAGTTTTTTTAAAGTAAAACACAATACTTTGAAGTACATTCAGAACATTGGAAACCCTGACTATTAGAAAACATCTCTCTGTTGCTTCAGAGGCCATAACAGACTTTGTTGATTTACCAACAGCTGGTTTAAAAAAAATAAAATTAATTTCAGTCCAACTCTCTCAATAACCTTGGCCAAAACAATAAAGAGTTCAACATAAAGTGCCAGTTGCACCAACAACATAATACATAGTTCAACATAAAGTGTACCATTTAAAATAAAATTTAAAAAAGTGCCTTTTTACTTAGTTACCCTCGTCCTCAAACCAGTCAACTGGTGGAGTGTGGGTTGGGTGTGGGTCCTTGTACTCGGAGTCGGGCTAACGTCCACGCTAGCTACCACACTAGCGTCCACGCTAGCTGCTATATGTTTTTAGGGTTTATTTATGAGTTGTTGAAAAGGATAGTAACACACCCCGGACCTACGACCGGACCAAACCACCGACATAAGCAGCTACAACTAGTAGCGTCCCACTACACGGCCGCACATGCCCAGGCTTGTTATTGAGATGGCACGTTTGATGATGTCATCAAACCACGCCCTCAGTTGAAACATAACAGATGTCTGAAATTATCTATATGTAGTCTTTGTACTAACTGTACAAACTACTGAAAATGGTCACTTGCATTCGACTCAGGACAATTAGAGCTTTCCAACAAGGTATAACATGCCATAGGCCACTTTAGTCATTTTGAGCTTTTTTAAATACCGATACCAATACCGATACCAATATTTTCCGATATTGATTTTTTATGCCAATATCGGCCGATAATATCGGTGGGCCGATAATATCGGACATCCCTAGCTGCGGTGATATGCGAATTCCTTGTTGCATAGCTTGCACACAACCATGCTCTCATCGACGCTTCCATCCATTCGTTTTTTGTAACAAAATTTCCCATCCACGGGGCCAACCAAAGCGGTCTCATCAGCTACTTCGTTCATGTTCACTGTGGTTTGTTGTTGTGAACTCATGAACGCTAGTTGGTGCTCCAGTATAATGGGTCCGCCTGAAACTCATCCAGTGAGAAATGTTCCGCGGTGCAAAAATAAGTGCGATTAAAATGCGTCAATTTTTTTTAACGCGTTAATTATTGTGTAATTAATTAATCTTAATTAACGCGTTAAAGTCCCGGCCCTAATTTTAAATACTATTTAAATTTGACAGTGGTTATATCACACATACTATGTAGCCTATCTTTTTAAAGAAGAATTTGAAGTTGTCAGGGCATAAAACCAATGATCCGTTGATCTTTACCAATCAAGACTCGATAGTCTAATAATGGCATAGCTGTCCGTGCTGAATTATTATTATTTTTAAAACTTTTAATCATTTGTTTACATCGAAAATCTGACAGTGAGGATGTTTGGGTAACCTGTGAGCTCCATTTCGATCTGGCCAAATGACCTCAACATGGACTCATTGACAGGCTGTGTTGATGCATTCTACTGTTATGTGCATGGGATCGACCAACGACATGAATGTGTACAATTCCATGCTCAAAACTTCTTCTAGGCTGAGCGAGGGTCATGGTGCGTTATCCCGGTCAACCGCAACACAATTTACGTACTTACTTCTTTCTTATTTGCTTTCTGTCTTACAGAAAGAAGCAGCTTATATCTTCAGAACAAAGTACCAGACACGTCCCAAATGGTTAATTCCAGCTTGTGATGTTCGGTAGTGGTGTGCGATACTGCATATTTTGGTATCGATCCGATACCAAGTAAATAAGGGGCCAGTATCGCCGATATCGATACCGATACCGATACTTTTCAATAAATTGGTAAGGTGGATGTGTCATTGAATTGCAAAATCTTAATTAATGTTCATGACCTTAAGTGTTTTTTGTGATGTTTCCTTTTTTATTATGAAATAGTTAAAACCTAGGACAGAATGAGAACAAAGTTTATAATTAAATAGAAAATGCTTTATTATCATGTTTTTTGCTTTGCGTCACGTGACTTGCGTGACGGCGCAACATCTAAACACAAGAGGG
This sequence comes from Merluccius polli, assembly GCA_030340625.1. Classification (NCBI taxonomy): domain Eukaryota; kingdom Metazoa; phylum Chordata; class Actinopteri; order Gadiformes; family Merlucciidae; genus Merluccius; species Merluccius polli. The sequence continues at coordinate 290,077 of JAOPHQ010005983.1, forward strand.
GGAGGGGGAGCAAAGTGTACCTGCTCTGTGCTGACACAGGAGCGGCGAGTCCGGTGACCGCTGTTTCCTCTTTGCCGAAACCGCAGCATTGCAAACAAGAGTGGAACTTAAAGTAAAGAATCGATCCCAACAGGCTAGTATCGATCCGATACCGACTTGGGAATCGATATTATCGATATTTGGATCGATCCGCCCACCACTAATGTTCGGCTGGCCTATGAGTGAACTCATCTTCGCTCAAGGCACTTGTGGGTGTATTCAAGGAGAGAGCTAGCCAAGGTCCTTGGAGTATAGTGTTGTATCGTGCAGTGTGTGTTTAATTAGTGGTACACTATTAGCTAAGTGTCATGTGTTATCACAAGATGGTGCCTTCAGGCCTCCAGGCAGACAGCACCATGCACATAGTGTTGCTTTTGTGTTGCTTTACTGACACGCATGGTGCTGTCAGTAAAGCAACATGAGTGATCATTAAAGTTTGTTGTGTAAGTGATTACAATGTAGAATATAATAAGATTAGTTAATCCTCCTTCCACCCTTAATTTCTTGATAAATAATAAATCAATTTAGGACCAATGACCATGTAGTGGTGACAGTGACATTCCCTGCTTGAGGATGTTAGAGGCTAGACTATGATGCTAGACTATGATGCTAAACTAAATGCTAAACTATGACGCTAGACTATGTTGACAACAAGGCATTGTCAAAAATCACTTTTTCATACCTTCATGTCATGAACAACTTCATGCACTGGGGCAACATCATGGTGTCTAAAAAATAAAGCAGATCATAGATTTAAGGCCCATGTACACACACACACACACACACACACACACACACACACACACACACACACACACACACACACACACACACACACACACACACACACACACACACACACACACACACACACACCTGTACTGGTGAGATGGGAAAGTTGATGCAAGGATAAGCCTAACAGCCACTTACTTGGCAATACAACTCTTTCTGATTCTGATTAAGTACAATACCAACACAAAATGATTATGATGCCAATTTAAATGGCATCATAATTGTAAAAAAAACATTCAGTTAAAGAAGGCTTTTTAAACAAATAACGGCCTTATACAACCGGCCGTCATGGGTGATGTTGCCAACACATGACCAGCGGTATCCACAGCAGGACCATCCACCTCCACCAGACTGCCCAGGAAGGGGGTACCTGTGCGCCCTGGACTCCCTGCAGACCACACAGATGGGCCTGCGGTCCGTCCCGCAGAACAGCTTGAGCTCCTCTCCATGCTGCTCACACCGGCCCTCCACCTGCACCGGTCTGGGCAGGGCGGCGCAGGAGCTCAGGGTCTCCAGGTCGTCCAGCTTGGCCACCAGGTTCTGGACCAGGTAGTTCTTGGTGAAGGTCTTCTTGTTAAACACCTGGACAATGACAGTCAACGCAAGACCATTCATCATAAACTGCATTCAAGACAGGCCTGATGTTAAACTAGTAGTGGGATGATTTGGGGGGGGGGGGAATGCGTTGAGAAAGATAATGTGTTCATCAGATGACGTCATGTGATGACACGCAGAGCGGCCAGCTGGAGGCTCACCCACGGGGCGACCACCTCCACAAGATACACGACACGCAGTATATAATATACTATCATATAAACAACAACCACAACAACAACGACGGCCACATACCGCTCGACATTGAGGACATTGGTAACCGCTGTAGTCGTCGCCGGTTTCCTCCCAGTGTGTGAGGATGCAACAGCGACAGTAGTTGTGTCCGCATTTCAAGATGACGGCTTCTTTGAAGAAGTCCAGGCAGATGGAGCAGGACAGCTCCTTCCTCAGGTCCTCCCCTGCGTCACCCGCGGCCGCCATGTTGGAGAGGGAAGAGGAGGAGGAGGCGGCGTCACGATGTGTGACTTCCGGCTCAACCAATCCCGACAAATTTTACTCTTCTCTCTCTCTCTCTCTCTCTCTCTCTCTCTCTCTCTCTCTCTCTCTCCCCCCTCCCCCCTCTTCCTCCCTCTCTCTCTCTCTCTCTCCCCTCCCCCCCCCCCTCTCTCTCTCTCTCTCTCTCTCTCTCCCTCTCTCTCTCTCTCTCTCTCTCTCTCTCTCTCTCTCTCTCTCTCTCTCTCTCCCTCTCTCCCCTCTCTCCCCCCCCCCCCCCCTCTCTCTCTCTCTCTTGTTCTCCTTTCTTTTATTCATTGCATTTCACTCATTCTTTATCTGTAGAATGCTTCTGCGTCATGAGAGAACATTCCTGTGTCTCTGTGAACTACAGGGCCAGTCCTGAGTGTCTGCTGAGACAACAACAAGATGCCCTGATGACCTCAGAAAGTGCTTCCATAGGTGGTTTAAGACAAGGATCTGTTTGAGTAGTAAATCTAATACCTTCCAGACGTATTGTGTCAGCTTGCCGGACAGCCAAGTATGTCTGGCTCAGGCCTATCAGAAGTGTGCATTACAGAGAGAGAGGAGTTTTGGACAATTCAATGAATTGAATGACTTCCTGCTTGTGTGCTCTGTAAATAAAATTATAAACTCAGACACTTGTGGGAGCGGACCTCCATCATTTCATCATCCACAGACCAGCACTCTCTCACCCCCCCTTCCTCCCTCTCCCTCCCTCTTCTCTCTCTCCCCTCCCTCGCTCTCTGCCCCCCCCCCCCCCCCTTCCTCCCTCTCCCTCCCTCTTTCTCTCTCTCCCCCTCCCTCGCTCTCTGCCCCCCCCCCTCCTCCCTCTCCCTCCCTCTCTCCCCCTTTCTCTCTCTTCCCCTCCCTCCCTCTCTCCCCCCCCCCTTCCTCCCTCCCTCCCCCTCTCCCCTCCCTCCCTCCCTCCCTCTCTCTCTCTCTCTCTCTCTCTCTCTCTCTCTCTCTCTCTCTCTCTCTCTCTCTCTCTCTCTCTCTCTCTGTCTCTCTCTCACAGTCACTTCAGTGCATGGGCAAAAACTGTTGTTAAGAGAAAGAAACAATATTTATTATGATACATATTTTGTCATTAATATAAAGACACATATCAAATTCTTTACGGTGAAATGACAATACAGATGGCACTGGAATAATGTGTGTAATTAGTGTTTGCATTGCATAGCTTACATTTGCCTTGTGAGGGATAAGACTCAAAAAGTGCATTTGATGTCAGATGTCTTGTAATTCTTTTTTTTTTCTTTGACTAAAAAGACAAAACACAACATGACCACAGTCCCCTTCCTGTATACATGCCTCAGATCTCAGTTGATGACAACAAGCTCACCTTCTGCATGTGGGTTTTAGGATAAACTTCAAACAAAGATTGAAAAAATACAATAAAAGTCAGTTGTGATATGCTAGTGAATATTATTGTGGTTTCATGTATGTGGTCATCATGTATACAGCAAACACTGATGTCCCAGATCCCCTCACCAGGTCCACTGGAGACAGTAAACAGTTGACAACAAACACATACGATGTCTGATAATTCATCATTAAACACAGACAGCATAACCACTGGCCGCATGGCCGTTACCAGAGTGAACATGTGGCTCAGTTGAGGTTCTGTTGGGGGAACAGAACCGGTACGTTGATGCTACAAGACAGACCTGCTCACAGGAAACAGCTCCTGAGAGGCTTGTGTTTCAGTCTATTCATTTGTGTGAAGTTCATGACATCCATTATATTCATTTTCATAAATATGACAATACAGAAAGCACACACACACAGACACAGACACACACACACACACACACACACACACACACACACACACACACACACACACACCACACACACAGTGGGCTTAACACTATTACGATAACAAACAGCAGTAAACTGTGTGGTGACATAGAGTAAATATAGAGTTTACAAAAATACAAATCATATTATAAAAATGTTTGAATCCAACTCAGAATTGTATGTTCAGAATCATTCCCTCATTATGCTGTAAACAAAACAATTAGGACATTAGGACCACAGTGTATAAACTAATAGTTGAAAATAGTAAATATACCAGAAAAATCATAAGTGTTTATTTCCAGTGCTTCAGTTGGCTTAGCTTACACATCCGAGTGGGTGGTTGAAGTGTTTTGTACAGTGCTCATCTGTGAACGATTATTATAGATATGAAGATTGTGTCAGATCCAATATGAGTGTTAAGAGTGACTCCTTTATCCAACATATCATGTGACAAACTTCTGTCCTATTATTTGTCACTATATTTATTAGGAGAACACCTTCAGCATTTAGTGCTGTCCTGGGTGAATATGGCGGCTTGAGGCACTTCAACAACATCAAATCATACAGCAAAAGCTGTAAGCAGAATTGAAATGCACAACAATTTGGACAAACTGGAGAGTTGAGTGAAGAAGACAGCAGGATAAGGATAAGGAGTCCATTTCCGTTTCAATTGTATTAAAGCAGTTTATTGACGGTCAGGATGACTAAATATTTTGGCATTTATTTTGGTCTCACATCCCATCACCAACTCAATTTTTTCTCAAGTGATATGAAAGCAGTTCCATACCAACAAAAAACGCTTCAAATCCCACAATGTATAAAAGCCCCACATTACTATATACCCATCCCAACCCCCTTGTCCAGTTGTCCATCCACGTGTGCTACAGCAACTCAGACCTCTGAGCTGTCCTGGCAGTCCTGCATGCGTACCACCAACATGGGGTCCCGGCTGACAGAGCCGCTCATCGCCTCCTGCATGGGACCGCCCTTCCTGGCCTCCTTCCCCCCGGCCCCCCGCCGGGCCCTCACACCCAGCGTGAGGACCGCGATGATCAGCAGCGCCGTTAGCAGCACCCCAACGATGGCCCCGACCACCACAACCACCATGCCCTCCGCTCCCCCGTCGGCGCTCAGCTCCCGGGGGTCCAGCCCCTCCGCGAAGAGCTCCTCGCCTGCCCCCGCCGCCCGCCGTTTGGTGCGGTCCAGGGCGATGTGCATGATGTTGGTGCCGCGGCCGTTGTCCACGCCGATGTCCTCCGTCACCTCGGGCGCGTCCACTTCGCCGGCGGCGACGGAGCGACGCGCGCGACGCCTGCCGTCTCGCGACGGGGCCGAGATGGCGAGGTCGTTTACGCCAGAGACCACAGAATGGTGCTCCTCCAGGCTGCGTTTGCCGATGCCGCGGTGGGCGTTCTCCTTGGAGCGCACAGTGTAGATGGTGTGGATGTACCACTCGCGACCCGCTGCCACCTGGAGACACAGACGCAAATATGTCACGGACGGTTAAGATGCTCCGTCACACGGTGTATGTGTATGAGTGTCGTGGAAAATATGAACCACACACCGCATAAAATATATAAGCTTCTGAAGAAGAATGTATTTCTAAGTATACTTTAAAATATCGTATGCCTTAAAACTACGCCCCACTCAAAGCTGTGTTGTGTCCTCTCTGGAAGCATTTGAGGTGTTGAGAATAGCATTAAATGGCCTCTCGTTCATGTATTGGTCGAACCACAGATCCTCCACAGACCAACTGGTCTGTGTGCCTTATGACTATTACTAATTCCTGCAAATTAATATGGTTTCAATTTAATCCTGTTCTCATCCCCCTCCCTGTCAGACCTCTGTCTCCCCCCACTGTTCCTGAGTGGATCAGGAAACAATAGAGATGATGAGCTTAGCATTAATTAACCTCCCTTTCATGTATCAGTCAATCAACAAATCCTCCACAGACCAACTGGTCTGTGTGCCAATCTCACCCAGGTATCACATCCCGCTTGCTGTTCAACCCAGACAGGGAGGGACCAGTTTGTGAATGGCTTATTCAAATTACGCTAAACCCAATAGGAAAAACGGGGGATGCACCTTTTGTGTTTTACAGCCTAGAGAAGGGGTGTTAACAGGTAATGATTGGAGGGCCTCAGATAGTCCTGCCTTGGTCATGTGTTTTGATATACTGTTGTATGTGAGGAATCAAGCAGAGAATGCAGGAGAAATGAAAGAGACCCCTTTAAAGACTGTGCTGGGGGTTGTGTGGAGACTTTGCTTGGGCCAGTAGTAAGAAACTCAGCACATCAGGTTCTGATTCTTTTGTCTTTTTAAGAACAGAGGCAGTCGGATAGGACAGGATACAAATGCAAAATTAGATTTATTTCAACACAAGGTTAAGACAAATTGAGTCTGAACAAAAAATCATCAGACACTTTAATTAATGTCTTTCGTGAACTCCACCTTAGGGGTGGATGCTGTTGCTATTGGTTACACCTCAAGCTATTGTTGTCTATGCAGTTGTACACGGGATTTTCATATACTTTTTATTTCTCATTTTCTAATCACCCGTCTCCTTTCTTGGGCTCCCAGTTCCCAAGCTGCAACTACAACGGTATCAACTCCCACCACACCAGATGGGCCTGTTCACGTCATCCCGAATCTTTGACCTTGGTTCACTTGAATACAATGGTGTCTTTATTTGCCCTGTAAGATCTTCTCTCTATTAGATTTAGTCAATCAAGCTTCATGGGATATATATATATCCATACATTTACGATTAAAGAATAATCTTTATAACTTATTTATTTCTATTGATTTGTGATTATATGTCCTTTATTGTTAATATATTTATATTAATTAAATGATATATATATATTTTCAACACTAATTATCACATAGTTGAGATCAAAGAGCTGGGGCCAGGTGGGACCCAGGCCTGTTGTTTTCACAGTTGAGCACACGCTGACCTTCTCCACTGATAAGCACATATAGTTAATTCAGCAAGAGTCTTTGATCAGAAAGTTTCCCACAGTTGTGGTATTGGAATAAGACCCCCTGAAGGCCTGTGCTGGGGGTTGGGGTATTGGAATAGAATAAATAAATACATAAATTCTCCTTGCACCTAGATATTTAGCATTCGCATCGCCACTGTAGCCACAAAGTCTGATACTGAGGCCATGCCAACCTCCTCACTTCTTTATTGTGTAGATTCCATTAATTGTCTTTCGTCCTTGCAGACACTTCCCCCCAAGCGCTTTGGGTATCTTGAAAAGCGCTATATAAATGCAAGTAATTATTATTATTATTATTATAGTGCATCAGCCAAGTTAATTTGCAATACACTATGGGGGGAAGTGGACATGTCCTTGCCAGACATGTCCACTTCCCCCCATAGCTTATTGCAAATTAACTTGGCCAATGGCCAATCCTTAACTCCACGATGGTCACTCCCACTGGCGTAACTATCGACGGTGCAACCGGTGCATTGCACGGGGCCCAGACGCCGGGGGGGGCCCATGAAGACGCCGGGGGGGGGCCTACCCCGTCGCAGCAGCACCCCCCCCCCCCCCCCCCCCCCCCCTTCGTCAACAATCGCGCAGCACCCCCCCTCCTCAACAATCGCGCAGCACCCCCCCTCCTCAACAATCGCGCAGCACCCCCCCTCCTCAACAATCGCCCCCCCCCCCGCCAACAATCGCACAGCGAATGACAAAAAGAGGGTGATCAGACATCCCCGTTTTCTGGGGACAGTCCCCGTTTCTGGTGGCCGGTCCCAGGAAATGTCACTGTTTTTTTTTCTGCTTTAAGAAAATAGGATTTTTAAAATATAATAGTAGATTTTTAAATGGCAAAGGTTCTAGCTTGCTGATGAATATTTATTTGTTGGTAATGAGTCTTGTGTCTATCTGATAGATAGACCTCGTTACATGGGGGTCTATCTATCGACTTTATACCATAAGCAGGCCGACCAATCAATAGGCTATCAATACAATATAGAACGACTCCCTATTCGAGAAGCCTACTTTGGCTTGTTTTTAGCTGGTTTACCAAAGCTTAAAACACATAACAGTAAGCCATTGAGCATGTACTGCCCAATCATTTATTACAGTACTACATTCACCATGATAACAATTGGCATGTAAATATGTCTCCTTTTTTTATTTTACAAATAATAATTTGTGTTGATATATGGACCGCCAAACTACAAATGTCCCTGATTTTCACTTCCGAAATCTCTCCAAAGAGATCAAGTGAGTCATGTAAAGCAACAGAGACTGAGGGTGAGCAGTGAGTTGTACTGAACCTGGAACATGGCGGTGGAATCCAGGTGGAATCCGTCTGACCCGGGCTGTCTGGCGAGGGACACAGCAGAGGGGTCGTCTATAGCCAGCGCAGCATTGAAACCAACATCCCCAAAGGCTTGCGCCTGAGTCTCGGGCTGTGCTTTGTCCTGGGTAACACACAGTGGATCAAGTAAAGAATGGAAGAAAATCAAAATGATTTTAAAAGAAAGAAAAATGCAAAGAAAGAAAGAAAAGTCTATTCTTACAAGAATCTTGAATCTGTAGAGCAGCGAGGGTGAGTCGGCCAGGCACCCAAACTCAAACTTGGTGGGGTTATACTTGGGAACGTAGCCATCGGCACCAGTGCACAGGTACACCTTCTCAATGTTGCAGAAGAACGAATCTCCCAGGTTCTGCACGGGGTCCACCATGACCCGACCGTAGATGGTATCACCTAGAATCAAGACAAACGGACACAATTACAAATACCAAACTGAACGTCCATGTTTTTTCATCCATTTAACTTAAGTGCTACCCACTGTGCTGTTGTGCTGCCAGTCTAGTGGAAAATTCCAGAAAATAAAACTCCTGTCATTCTCCGTTTTGCTCTGCCCAGCCACTGATCATACCCTTAAGTTGGACCTACAATGTCCTGATTAGCAAATCCAGATGTTTGGACTTAAATCCCCCACTTCTGACAAAATGGAAAGAAATAGAAATCACTTTTGTGATCCTATGAAGGCCCTTACCTTGAGAGAAGGCTGCGTCGCTCTCCTGTCCAAAGCCCATGGAGCCATCCGAGAGCCAGAGGTTCCTCTTGGACAGCAGGAACATCTGGGTGTTCAGGCTGAACTCTACCGCCACAGGGTCGCTCACCTGGGGATGCAAACCAGACAGAGAGAGAGAGGGTGGCTCTGGTTACCTATGCGTTAACTTGAGTGACCCTCATTTTTAGAGAAGGTGTGGGGGGGGGGCTCTTCCTATCATTGTGAAGCAGAATTCACCAAGCGTTGGATTGTTCACCCACTAATAGGGAACGTGAGCTGGGTTTAGACCGTCGTGAGACAGATTAGTTTTGAGCCTTGTGGTGTTTGACTTGCAGGTAAAAAAGGTTGTTGGTGTGAATCCCAATGTCTGCAGTCTACCTGTAGGCGTCATCCCCAAAGTAAATCGATTGATGTAAGTCACTTTGGATAACAAGAATACATAGTCAAATAATAAAAAGACAGGGCAGACCTCAGGTCAAGAACAATACGATCAAGACACAAGATTGCAGGTCTGAAGAGAGCTAGCGGGAGCAACGCAGAGAAAGACAGTAACACAGCAACAGATTGCTCAGGTTGTTCAATACATTATCTATGGATAGAGAGCACTATGTGGGGGTAGTGGAGAGATGCTATCTGTTATGGAAAGAGTCATTTAACATATCATGATATATTTGGAGAGATGAGACTCTCTGGATGGTGGACCGTATGTTCTCTAGAACAGTGGTTCTCAAACTACTTTTACTAATGTACCCCTCTGAGACAATAATATATGTGCATGTTATGTGATGTACGCATGATTATTAAATGGGTTGTGCAAATACTTTTTGTGAGAATCATGGGGCTGTGCTTCATTTATGATTTTTTCCATTCATTGAAAAGATGTACTGAACTTGTATGTTAGTGATGTACCTAATTTTAAGGTATTATTCAGATTCAACACATTTTATTAAGGTGGCATTATTTTACAATTGTTCATGACCGATATTAAAACGACAAAAGGGACACACTTTCTTCAATCTTCAAAGCACCCCCTGCATTCTTTCAAAGTACCCCTAAGGATCCCCGTACCCCCATGTGAGAACGACTGAAGGTAGATCACTGAAGATGGTCTACAGATCATTCCTTATTCGTACCTGCTGGAACCGGATGTCGAGGTCAAAGGTGACTGGTTCTCTGGGATTGCAGACGGGTGGGAGGGTGTACTCCATGTTCTGGGCCGTGGTACACGGGATCAGCTTCACTGTGTACGTGCCTGAGTAGTCCCTCACCTACAACACAGCAGGTGGCAGGAGGTTGAGGGATGGAATGGGGAAACAGATGTGACAACTGTTTACATATACTGTCACCGATCCAACCCATTTGAGAGCTTTGATATCTAATATGTGTTATTGTGTAGCCATGTTGGAATATTAACACTTAAGTCTATAAATATGTTGTATGAAAAAGTAATGTGGGAAATAAGTTTGGTTTTCTCAATTAAAGAGTCTTTCAAGAGCAAAAGCCATTACAGCCATTAAGTTACCCTAAAAATAGAATTAATTTTGGAATTTGCGTTCCCGACAGGAAGTAGTTCTCTCCATGACCAGAGGAACTTCCTGCGACTCTACTTACAGCAAAGTCAGAAATGAAGGTCCACTGCTGGACGGGTTGGTTGTAGGTGGGCTCGCTCCTCACCAGACTCAGGTTAAAGGTCAGCCCAGGGTGGTCAGCACACATCACCATGGAGGACACTGAGCCCACTGGACATGGTAGCACACAGAGGCAGAGTTTGAAACACACACTGTGTATTGTAATGGTGGTGATAGCACATGTTTTAAAACAGTAGTTTCGATCATAAAGATGGATTTACAAGAATGTAAATCCAAGAAATCTTTTCAACTGCATTTTTCAACTATAATTTTTGTGTGTGTGCTGTTGACAAGATTACACCATGGATCACTGTGTTTCATCGTAAGATCATGTCATGTCTATTTATAGTGATATTTGAAGTGTATACAAAAGACAGCGTGACTTACGTGCCCGGGTGACTCTGCCTCTGGAGTGAGACTCTATAAACAGGCCCCTGAACCGAGCTCTGGTGCGGAAATTCACCACCAGACGACCCTGGTCATTGATACGCATACTGGTCGGGTACAACGCACCTGGTAACACACACACACACACACACACACACACACACACACATTAAAATCCACCATTGACATTGGTTTCATAGAGAATCATTGTGCTCTGAGCTTTAACAATAAGTCTTATTATCTTCTCCACACCGCCAGGCTTCCTATGATGTTGAATCGAAACTATATCGTGCTATCTGCTTAGCTAACTCTGCATTTTTCTCTCTCTGTTTCTCCCTCTCTCTGCCTCTATTTATCTCCCGCCATCCCTCCCTACCTCCCTCCACCCCCCCCCCCCCAACTCTCTTCAGCTCAATACTAATAATCATCATAGTGCATAAGTGCACAGCACAAAGTGCTTTCCAAACAGCACTTGTACAGTAAAATGTACGAGCACAAAAGGAGAATAAACAAATACACACTTAATGAAAGAAGTGTCCACAATCTACCAGCAAGATGACTAAACCCTGACCTGCTCCTCCAATGGATCTGAATGGACTGGAAGTGTTCTGTGGATAAAAGCATGCATCCACTGACTGAAGGACTAAACAGCAGCTGAGGGGGATGAGGGATCCTCAAGGCAGCACTCTGTCTGTGTCTCTATCTATCTATCTGGAGTTTATTTAGTTTATTGATGTTTAATTTTTATAGTGTTTTTTATTTTTTGTTCAATTTAATTACCGTATTCATTTTTTTGTTTTAGTTCTTTCTTTTTCATTTTTTGAGTCTATGTATGTGCATGTTCTTTGTGTGTATGCCTGTTTTTTTGCCTTTGTTGTTATTAAGCTAAGTTTATTAGCGTAAATAAAGGTTTGTTAAAAATAAAAATCTCACTCTTTCTCTCTCTTTCTCTGTCTCCCCCCCCTCCTTACCCTGGAGCTCGGCCTGCGGTGGGCTTCCTATGCCGTCCCTCCAGAGAATAGCCGTGTCGTAGACAAAGGTGAGCCTCAGCTCTGACTGCAGGTCAAAGTGCTGCCAGCCGCCGCTGCCCACAGGGGAGTGGAAGACGTAGGAGACGTGCAGGGGAACGCGCAGCGTCACGTACGACTGGACCAGGTTCAGCACCTTTTGGGCCGGACGGGGGACAGAACGATTGCTAACACGTTAGTCGAGAGGTCGTAAATATTTTCTCAAATTGAATGATAAAAATAAAAATAATCGATAAATAATAATACAACAATATAAATAAACAATCAATAACTAATCCATCAATATTCAATAATAAATAATACATGATAAAATACAATAAAAATACAAATATACAAAATGTACAGGATGGAGTTCTGTTCTGCAAAAAATGAGCAGTGCAGATTTCCTCTAAAACACTGCATTAAATATCTAATCTATATAATACACAGTCTGAGGTTTGAGATAGGATCACCTAACATCCACCAGGTGTCGCTGTTTATTCACGTATTTCCTTTTCGTCTTGGGTGACTCTTGACTTGGGCTAATTGCCAAGACAGAGCTTGCGAAAATAAACTGATTCAAAATAAACTGGGTTATCTATGTTTGATTAGAATTGATGAGAATGAGACAGCATTGCTAATTTTCATTCTCAATTTACAAAGTGAGCACTGTTTACAGGAGATAATCTTTGGTTGGCAAGATGTACCATAATACACAACACAAAAGCTAATTGACTGAAAGACTACATCCTAATCCCACTTTATTTTCATTACCCCTTTCATCTGACATTCACTGTTCATTTTGTGTGGTAAAAATCCTCAAATATTTATATTACACAGCCCTAGTGTAATCTTTTTCACAAACACAGTGTATCATTACAGTAGACAGACAGACACACACACACACACACACACACACACACACACACACACACACACACACACAATAATGAATCGGCATGACATATAAATGACACAAATGACCCCCCCCCACACACACACACACACAGAAATGTACAAATATATGAAAACATTTCCACCCACCTGTCCGTCGGTCCCCACAGTGCCACCGCAGTCACTGAGCAGCTCCGACATGTCGTAGTAGCTGTTGAACTCCCACAGGCACGCCTCCATGTTGAGGTTCCTGTAGAAACGCAGCGTGCGGTTGCCGCGCAGGGCGCTGCTGTACTGGTAGGGCGCCGCATCGCCGCCCATGCTCTCGGGGTTGCGCGTCGCTGCGGTGATGAAGCCGTGGGCCGTGGTGACCTCGTCGTAGTCCAGCAGGTTGGAGCAGCGGTGGTTGCCCACTCGCGTCCCGTCTGGGCTCAGCGTCAGCTCAAAGTTCATGAGTGGCCGCGTGGATATCACCGGCAGCATGCCTGGGGGGGGGGGGGGGGGGGGGGGGGGGGAGAGAGAGAGAGAGAGACAGACAGACAGACAGAGAGAGAAACAGAGAGAGAGAGAGACAGAGAGAGACAGACAGACAGACAGAGAGAGAGAGAGACAGAGAGACACACAAAGGACAAGAGTCAGGCATACAATAGAATTTTGTTATTGTCTATCCCTTTCTTATATTGTAGTTTGTTTTTGTGTAGTTTTATATTGCTATATATTGTAATATATTATATTGTTTATATTGTAATATTGTTATTGTATATTGTCATATTGTTTTACCTCATTTACTTATTTATATTATTTGTGTTAACTTTACTTGCTTACTGTCCATCCCTCTTTCTTTATGTCCATCCATCTGTCTAGCCATCCATCTATGATTATATATATCTGTCTGTAAGTCCATCCATCTATCTCTCTGTCAGTCTGTCCATCTATTATTCTATCTATCATGTGTCTATCATCATGTATCCGTCTGTCTGTCTGTCCATACATATTTAGCCAACCAGCTTTTTTCCATCTAATCATCTCTCCCATCTATTTGTCTAACCACTATTTGTATCCAGTGTTAACCTATACATATATACATCCATTTTTTTGTCTTAGAACCCAGCGGACTATGGCCAGGTAGCTATCAATAATTCAGGTTTATATATATATATATATATATATATATATATATACAGTATATATATATACCGTTTACACATACAGAAGGTGCTCACTTCATGTTAAACAACACATTCAATGATATTATGTTTTCTCTTTGCGCGATAACACATAATGCGCAAGTTAATGAGGGTCTGACCTATATATATATATATATATATATATATATATATATATATATATATATATATATATATATATAACTAGACTTTTAATGAAGCCTTACACACTTTGCAATTATTTTTCTGTGGTAGTGATGCAGCACATGGAAACACCTCCCCTGACCTTTACTGTCTTCCATACCTATATGTATGTATATATATATATATATATATATCTGTATGATTGCTGCATAACGTATCACCTTCTTTTACAGAGAGAACAGTTAGCGAGATAAAGGGATGATGAAGCTTAGAGGTGGATACAAAATAAAAAAATAAATAAATCCAATATTTTCTGGCACTCAAAGCGTTTTTTTTATGTTGGCTTATGCCAACCTCGTGCTGATGTAAATTGATTTGATCTCCACCACCTATCTACCTGTCTATCAATTGGAATCCATCAACCAGGCTAGGCTTGTACCACTCTGCGTCTCACACCTTGAAGTTATTTCCACCCCCAGAAGAAACACTTTGAAAACACTTTTGAGGCAAACGCAGTGGAACCGCGCACAGTGCTGATCCCTATTAAATTCTCTTCAACTCAACAAACCTAAAGCCTAACCCAGGTAGACGTGGACAAAAGGGTAGTGGTGATGTGGGAGTGTAGCGACTGAACTTTAATTTGCTAAACTTTTTGAACATTGAATTTAAACCTTGGAGATGCAATGTCAGAACTATAATTTAACAAAGGGTATTATATGTATAGATTGCTGCCATTCACAGAGCTTATATTCACGCACGCATGCACACAAGCACACACACACACACACCCACACCCACACACACACACTGTTCGATTAATTAATGAAAATCTGAAATAGGTGATGTTTTTAGCTGTTTTATCCTGTACTGGGGGGAGGGGAAATTGCCTGCAATATCTTTTATGATTTTATGATTGGATGGCTTTTTTATGTTGTACACACATTATGATTGCTTGTAAGTCTGTCAAATTGTCTCATGTCTGTCTAACTCGCACTTTGTGAGTGACACAGGATGGTTTTCTAAACAAATCAGACTAAAAAGTGATCTCTTACCTGATCTTATGTTATCATCTCCTTGACGTTCAGAAAACACGAGGGAGAAAGCAGGAAGTATAAGGAAGTTTGGATCCTACAGATAAGGTAGGAGGTGATGATAAAGGGGTGAAACGTACCGTCGATGTGGGGCATGGTGACGGTCAGCTTGATCAGATTGGGGTGTTTGGGGTCATCTGCTCCCGTATAGCGCAGCTTGGCAGAGAACGGCTCGGCTCCCACTGTTCCCATCTTACGAGGCTGACACATACCTTCACAGGACAGTCGGGTGTGAAACGAATGTGTGGACATGTGCTTGTACTAACTGTTTAAAGGGGAACCAGCACCACCTATTGTGAAACGGCAGTATTGCGATTGCTGTTTTCGGATTGGCTGAAATGAATCACAGTAATCCTCATTTAGACCGGTTAAAATACAAACAAAAGGTATGTTTATTCAAAGTGTGTATTCAAATCCACTCATCCTGTGCATTTAACAGCACCTAAGGAGGTACAATCATTTACATATACACCTATATACACACCTGCCTCACATATTTACTTCACTTAATTCTCCGGCTCACCTTCCTGCCTGCTGATGGTGGCGACAGGGCTGCTGAGCTCCAGCCCCTCGGCCCCATTGTAGTTGACGGCCCTGGCCGCGCACTGCACCCTGGAGCCCGCCTGGAAGTAGACCGAGTCCAGCGTGATCTCCTTAGACGAGGTGAAGAAGGTGTCGAAGTCCGCCTCTCGCATGGGGCTTGTGACACCGTCGGGCCCGGCGGGGGCGCTGATGAGCCAGCGGTAGCGCGTCAGCGTGTTGTTGATGTGCTCGCTGAGGCAGATGGACCCTGTCTTGTCGTAGTCCGCGTACTTGGAGTTGCAGGCCTGAAGGAGCATGGAGGAAGGGAGGGTCCAGGGGGATGCGAGGGGGATGGATGAGTGAGGTAGGACGGAGAAGGTGGGAAGGATATTAAGTTAGATACAAGAGGATATGTTGTGCTGTTGTCCTTTGTACATTAGTTTGGTTCAGAAGATCTAAACTGGCCCACAATGAATTCCTGTCAATGTGCATTGGTCCCTGAACTAAACAAAAGGATAATAAAGTACACTAATCTGAATTGAAGCAAATTAAAGCAAATTAAAGCAAATTAAAGGGAACTAAATAAAACTAAAACAAATTAAAGCAAACTAAATCAAACTAAAATAAATTAAAGCAAATTAAAGCAAACTAAGGCAAACTAAATCAAACTAAAACAGATTTAAGCAAATTAAGCAAACTAAGTCAAAATAAAGTGAACTACAGTAAACTAAACTTAATTTCTCTGTGTAATAGGGTCTCATAGGACAGAGTGACCATGTCTATAATGGCACTTTATGATGAGCCAAGGAGAGCCAGATGTCTTCAAGGTAACTATATTCCTTCCAGTGGCGCACGACGGGAAACTGATTATGTCAAGATGGGAAGATGTGAAAGTGAATATGTCGGCAATTTTTTGGTGTGTTGTCACAAGAGCTATAGCTGCTCTGTTCTCATCTCCTGTCACTATCACCATCACCATCACCATCATCATCATCATCATCATATCTCTTGATTTTCTTCCCTTCTCCTCTCCTTCTCTTTTTTTCTCTTTTCCTCTCTCCTCTTTCATCTCTCTTTGCTCTTATGTGAATCTCTCTCTTCTCCCTCCCCCTGCTACCGCTTCTTGTTAAAACTATGCTAAGTGGTTGCTAGTGTGTTCTGGGTGGTTGCTGTGGTGTTCTAGGGTGTTCTAGGTGGTTGCTAGGGTATTCTAGGTGGTTGCCATGGTATTCTGTATGGTTGCTAGGGTGTTCTGGGTGGTTTCTATGGTGTACTGGGTGGTTACTAGGGTGTTCTAGGTGGTTGCTAGGGTGTTCTAGGTAGTTTATATGGTGGCTTCTAGTGTGTTCTACAGTTTAGTTCGAGATATTTAGGTTTCAATGTGTGTGTATGTGGAGAACATTTAAAGTTTGTTAATGGTTTGAGGAGCTCAACATTTTGATGTATAATATGTATGTGGGGTATATTGTGAGAGTAGTGACAGTTTATATATTTTAATAGTTTAAGTTTTGTACACTCAAAAGATTCTAGAGATAAACCCCAATTGTGTGTAAGTGGGAGTATGTTTTAAAAGTTTAAACGTTTAAATACTTAAAAAGTATATTGTATAAAAGTTTTGAGTCATTCCAGAAAAGTTTGGATAGTGAGGTAGTAAATAAAGTTTGAATTAGACCTATTCTTCGAGCATGAAGTATGAAGGATGACTTTATATGGACGTTTGATATAATAGGAGTTGTGCAGCCAAAACTACACACCTAATAAATGAAAGCGGTGCAGTTCACACAAACTCTTTATTGCTTATTCATGTTTGCTGGTTTTTTTGGGCCTCACCGTGACGCAGACGACGGGGTAGCCGGCGGGGGGGTGGAGGTTGTCTGGGGTCCGGCTCAGGTCATCGTAGTGGAGCAGTGACACTACGTGGGGGAGGGAGGGGAAGGTGACGTCGGCCATGCTGTAGGTCTCCTCGATGTACACGATCGCCTTGGTTACCTGGCCGGGGATCATTAGACAATAAGGGGTATTCAGGAATAACAAGGATATGAGGTTTACATTAAATAACCAACTCGTAAACTCAAACTAAGCACATTGAGAGCATCAAGGGGAGTAGCTTAGTCTACATAAAATACCTCCATATTTTCTATACTTACTTCTATACTACCTCCATCCTTGTGCTGTGTAAACTAAACATGTGCAAAACAAATATACATACACACTAGTGTATGTATAGTGAATGTAAGTGAATCTATGTGTATTTATATTTATTCTATAGTGTCCATATTCACACCCATTTCATAGCCCTACATCATTTTATAAGTCATAATAAGTTAGTGTGTAAATATTTTTAGTTCATGTTTTTTTTAATTATTCTTCTTGTTCAATATTTTATTGATATTTTGCATATATCGTGTTGTTTTATGTCTTTTATGCGCCAGCCTCACCAAGTCACTTTCCTTGTATGTCCGAATATACTTGGCAAAACAAGATGAATTCTGATTCTGACACTTTCTATGGAGCATTGAACCACAAAAACCCTCTCTGCCAGAAGATCATCCTGACCAGCCGAGGTTAAAACTATAACCCTTCAAAAGGTTCCCTCAGTGTGTATTGCTCCATAGTATGAGCTTTAGTCATGAGACGTGTCGTGTGTCGGGAGTATGAACCATGTGGATGCCGTGTTGGGAAGATGTCGCCCACACCTGTGTCTCTGCCACCAGGTTGTCATCTGGTTTCAGGTGGACGGTGAACGCCTCCCTCATCTCCCGAGTGCCGTCGTAGAGCACCTCCACCTCCACGGTGTGCTGCTTGTCTCCCTGCTTGAACTCCACATCTGGAGGCGCACACACACACACACACAGTGTGCGAATTATACCACAGTTTCCGGGGGAGCCGGGGGGGGGGGGGGGGGGGGGCGAGTACGGGCGATTTTTGTTTTGGTTTTGTTTTTGGAGGGGGTTTAGTTTAAATGCTGATCCTATCATTAATAGCAACAGCATAGGCATAGGCCTATTATGAAGAGAACATCCGTTGCGCACGGGTGGTGCCATAGGTCTATGTACAATATTTACGAATATTTATGAAACACCCCGATGGATCATGTTCATGTCAACAGATTTCCCGAATGGGCTACGCAAACTTCAGTGAACTTGATAGTAAATAATCCACGGACCACCAATGATGTGTCTTTTGACTGTTTAATTAAATCAACTTAGAATTACTCAACAACTTACATTGTTTCACAATCACATGGGCTATAGCCTATGAGGCTGTACACAGAGCCAAACACACGCGATAAGAGCAGCCAGCGGCACCAACCATGAACAATATGGCAATAGCCTGTTATTTACAATACAGCTAGGACTATAGCACAACACAACCCTCTCACCGCCTGGAGAGACGCAACGCCACATACAGTAGTGGGTGGAGCTGCAGCGCTCCCGCCACGCTTCAAGTGCCTCGTGCAAGCAGGCAACACTTTTTTCATGAATCATGAACTCAAAATACAATTTTATTTCTCTTATTTTACATTGTTGAGGGAAAACCATGGCCAAAATATTATTTATTTGGCAATAATATCAATATTTTAGAGCTCCCCCAAAATTTCACAAACCATGTTTCCAGGGGAGCTCAGGTGGCCACTAGGGGAGCCATGGCTCCCCTTGCTCCCCCCTAACTCGCACCCTGCACACACACACATGCACGCATGCAGGCACACACGCACACACACAGAGGCACAGGCACACACAAGCACGCACACACGCACACACACACACACACACACACACACACATGAACACATACACAGGCCCACACAGGCACACACACACATGCATACACACACATGTACAAACATACATACATACACATGCATGCACGCACGTAAGCAGGCACACACATAAATACATGCACGCATACACACACACGCGCGCACACACACACACACACAAAGGAAACCATAAATGAATGCAGTATTATGCTGTAACTACACACCACAGTCACATTACAGAAACACACAGCTGGTGATCTAATATCATAACCTCCACCCTGATCACCATAACAAAGTCTTATGTAAAACTATATTCTATTTGTGTGGGAGTTTGCGTAGAGCCGGCAATTTTAGGTGACCGCACACACACACACACACACACACACACACACACACACACACACAAACACATGTCTTTCTCTATCCAACAACCACAATTAACCACTGATGGCAAATTCTGCGATTTACTTTCACTTAAATAAAATATCCACAGAAATTGAATGTCTTTTATGTGGGCATTAACAAAATATGCAGTTGAACAAAAAGCCTTGAGAAAAACAATAGTTTGTTCTCTTGAAAACAGATGGACCATTAAATGATGCAGCCAGATGTGCTTGATGTTTACAACACAAATAACTTACTGTTTTGAATTTTTATTAAATTTGATAAACCGTGCCGTGATCCAACACAGAGAAACCATTCCATTGGAACCGTGGTATGGCAGGAATACTGTGAACATACTGGATCTATTTACATACAATCACAGCCTTTATTGAGCTGATAGAGATAGAGCCAATAGCGATAGAGCTGGAGATAGAGATAAAGAGCGAGAGAGTGAGAGCAAGAGCGAGAAAGAGAGAGAGAGAGAGCAAGAGCGAGAGCGCAAGAGCAAGAGAGAGAGAGAGAGCAAGAGAGAGAGAGAGAGAGAGAGAGAGAGAGAAGGATTTGTCTCTCCAACAGAGCATGAAGAAAATTGAATCCAATTAAAAATTACACGATCCTCCACTGGGCAAGAATGACTTTCCTCTTCTTCTGCCCCTGGAATCAAAACGCTAATGACCCTCCCTCTGGAAAAAACAAATCCATACGCTCATTTACATAAATGCGGTTCGGCCAATCATTTTCCTCATTTATCTAGTCCCATCGTCAAGCATCTTACTCTAATAGCTATTAGATATGAAGGCGGTGACAAGAAGACAACAGAAGAATGGGTGGGGGAGGTGAAACCTGGAGAGCAGTGGAGCAGCTGCCACAGAGCAAGGTAGGAATTTTCTTTCGACATCAACATTGCAAATGTAAACCTATTTACATTTAACCTTGTGAATCAATAAACCGATACAAAAATAATTGTGGACCTGATTGACATAGATTGACACACAGCTGGGACTTGCAGCATTTGACAAGACCGCCGGCATCACCGCTCAGGAGCTCAGTAGTGCTTAGTACTCAAAGCTTCAGTAGCATGGTATATATTTTAGTGCAGCACTCAGGATATACACATATATTGTTCCTTTGTGGACAATGTACTGTATATATACATGTTGAGGTACTGGAGGTACTCTCACAGACTCGAGTTCAAGTTTAATATGCTCACCATCCAGAGAAAACTCAATAGTTTATGATATAAATCTGAGGCTAAATCTGATCTGATGTTTAAGTTTCCTCAAAGGCAGTCTTATGTCTGTCAGGAAACTTCACAGACATAAGACGTTTTAGTTTTTATTTCAGCTATTCAAAACAATGCATACATGAATTATCAATGTCTGGGGTCCCACTTCATAGGAAACGAATATTATAGAATAGAATATTTTTACATTAAAAGTAAGAAATGTCATTCAGTATAAGTAGAAATGAGAAATTCTAGAAATTAGAAAACAAAACACCGTCTAGCTACACAGTGAAGCACCCCACTTCGCCCAAAAACATAAAAACATTGTCCAGGGTGAGGCCTACCTTGAGATATAGGATTGTAGTCCTCCCCGGACACGGCAGAGCCATCCTTGGTGTGAACCCGGACCACAGACACCTTGGACGTGTCCCCCAGTCGGACCAGCGGTATCCGGACCACCGTCGTGCTGCCTGCCTCCTTGGGCTCGCTCTGGCTGAACTTGGTCTCCGCAAAACGGATGATGGGCTCTGGGAGGGGGAAGTTAGTGAGTTTTTATTAGTTCGTTTTTATTGTCCATGGGGGGGAAAATCTTTTCCACAAAACTGTACATCAGAAGGAGAACCGACCATACACTTTACACACATCATCACACAACAATAACAGACAGTAACTGAACATCAAAAAGACTAATTTTCCTGCAAAGTGTTCATTTGTCTTGTCGCTACAAAACAAACAAAATAATTAAAACTTTTTATCTCTTGCGCTACATGCTTTCACTTACTGTCGGCCGTGTCGGCAATTTTAATCAGAGTCTCACTCAGAGAGCCCACTGAGGCCCCGAACAGGGAGTCGCTCTTAGGGGCCCCCAGGACCAGTCGTAGCTCTTCTTCCTCCTCATACAAAGTGTCGTCCACCAGCGTCAGGACACACGGCTTCTCTGCCTCACCTATACGAGACGAGATAAGTCAACGTGTTTTATTGTCAAATGTGCAGTAAAACATAATCATTCCTTATGGCGACATCTGCGTAGCACAAAAACACACACATAGTATAAATAAATGCAGTAAAAGTCAAAGTAGCATAAATCTAAGTATGAAATAAATATTAAATATTAAATATGAGGGGCATTACTTTACTTTCCTGTCTGCATGAACATGAAAACAACATAGAAAAATAAATTAAATAAAAAAAAAAAAATAATAATAATATATATATATATATATATATATATATATATATATATATATATATATATATATATATATGTATATATATATATATACACACACCCCACTGGATTTCAGAGGTTAATTTATACAATGTTAATAGAAAAGTAATAAAAAACATAATGGATCACTGGAGTTCCATTATGTTTGTCAAACCTGTGAAATCAGTGTAACCTGTGCTTGGGATCACTGTTTCTGGGGAGTGACAATTGCAAAAATAGATTGCAAAAAAAACCAATCTCTGCATACAAAACTTTATTTATCTGTTCCCTCAATACTTAATTAAGCATAAATATCTGGTACATAATATATATATATATATATATATATATATATATATATATATATATATATATATATATATATATATATATATATGTAAACAGAAACAAAGAAAAAGAAAACTAACTTTGCGTTTGTCAAGAAACACAAAAACGCAATCTTACATAACCTTCATATCTGCTTTTTTGTGCTATCCTGGGCCCTTTTCCCAGTAGGAAACACCCAGGTGTAGCTCATAGCATTAATGATGGGTCTGTTCCATTTAGGTATGGCAGTGCACCAGTATGGACACAACTAGTCCAGTAAATATACATTGACCATGCTGTGCTGCGATGGATATACATAAAACCGATCTAATGTTAAAATTACAGGAACAGGAAGTTACTTTACCCTACTATTGATGACCTGTGAAAAGGGTCTATTATATGGCTTGCCTATTAGGCACTGATTACACTCTGGAGGGAGGGACCTTCCCTCGTCTGTGTTCCTTCCCAAGGTTTTGGGAGTTTCTCCTTAGGCTAGAGGGGTGTGGTATAATGTGGTAAGCCAGTGAAGCCCTTTGAGACTGTAACTGTCTGACTGACTGTAACCACTGACTGTAACTAAATAAATAATACTGGACTCCAAACACAGCGTCGCGGGACGCTGTGTTTGGAGTCCAGTGTCCGCTGTGTTGGCGTTGCGGGACGCCATACCTGGTAGGAAGGTGATAATGGAGATGTCGGTGTTAGGGCGTTCGTCAAAGTCGTCGGCCACCTGGGCGGAGCCCTGGCGGGTGTAGCAGCGCACGGTGGACTGGTGTCTAATGTCACCGCTGCGGTACACGGTTGCTAGGATACGGCCATTGCTCTCCTTCCCGGCGTACACTGGCTCTCGGAACTGGACTTTAGGCACTGTGGGTCACAGGGCGACATTTTAATACGAATGGTTTGGGGTTGTGATTAATTACTTAATAAGGAAACAATTTAAAAACGATATAGATTTAATTCAATATTATATTATATTTTATTATATTAGAATTGTATATATATATATAGTATTGTGTATAGTATAATATTGCATAACATATATTTTTTACATTTATCCTTAAAGGATAAGCAAGAATGTTTCTGTAAAAAAATATTTGAATGCCTATCAAAATCTAGTAACCTCATAACCTGTTTTTTATGTACAGTGCTAGGGGAACAAAATTCCCCAGAACATATAATGAATTCAATTTAATTCATAATAGTGCATCTACAAAACATCTGAATGAAGGTGCTTCACAAAAAAGCATTATTTCCTGACTCACGGTCGGACACGGAGTCGTTGATGAAGACGGTGGCCTTGGCAGGTTCTCCCAGGATGCCGTGCACCGGCATGCGCAGCACCAGCTCAAACTTCTCCACCCCTTCCAACTCGGGCCGCCCCAGGTCGTCCAGGATGGTGACCTTGAACGACTGCATGCTGACCCCGGGAGCAAAGTCCAGGTTGCGGCTGATGCCCACGTAGTCAATACCAGCTGTGGGTGGGGTGGCCTCAGGATGGTTATTCTTGTCCAATGTTATACTAGTATTGTTGTCATATCACCACACAGTGTTGCAGTATAGATGACTTATAGTGGGTCATTGATAACAATATAAGGTTTGAAATATCTTTGAATTAGACTGATATCATATCATATATTCCACAATGATGACCCGACCACCAGAATTCATAATCAAATAACATAACGTCAGTGGTGGAAAGAGTACTCATCCTATAACCTATTCCATACCCTATAGTATACATGATACTACAACCCTGGAGATTTTAGTCAGTAAAAATCCATTAACCTCCTACTCTTTATTGCCAGTGTGACTGAAAACTAAACCACTAAACCACTGCTGTGATGTTACCTTCGGCTGAGACGGGGTCTGTCTTGCGGGAACGCACGGTGACCGTGGCCGTCTTGGAAATATCTGTTCCCATCCTCCACACTTTGACCTCCACATGTCCGTCGCTCTCGTCCACATGGTACTCCACCTCCCCAAAGTAAAACACCGGAGCTGAAGGGAGAACATACAAACATTAGGCACTTATAATGAAGTTACACATGCTTAATGTTTTTAGTTCTAGATTTTTTTTCATGGGCTTATTGTGCCTTTTTTATGGACAGAACCATAAAGACAGATAGGAAAGTGTGGGTTGAAAGAGAGAGGGCGTGACATTTGGCATCAGAATGCGGACTGCAGAATTGAACCCGCTACAGGGTGTGTTGCCTATGCGGTTGGTGCACCTGTGGGGCTGAGCCACGAGCCACAGCAAAAAAACTTTTATTTAATTGCTTTCTGTTTCTTACATCTATGGGTCTCCAATTGAACCCCAAGTGAACATGGGGAAAAAAACATGTAAGAGCTCCATGAATGGACCCGAGACTTGGTCCCAAGCACCCCAGGATCTCTGGAGCTTTGAGACCCCATATTTCTAATGTGATTCAGTGCAGAATGCAGGCTCCAGCCAGCCTAGTCGTCTTGTTAATATGAGAGTTCACACCCAGGGAAACCCAGCTCTGTAAAATAATAACTCTGCTAGGACTCAACAAAAAAAACAAGCCGTCTGTTTGTGTGTGTTTATGTGTGTTTTATATATATAATTATATATGTGTGTGTGACTGTGTGTGTGTATCTGGCATGGTGAGATAGTGCAAGACAGAAGCTGAGGACTTCCCTCCCAGTCCTCACAAAGCCTCTTTTGAACTGATATTGTTTCCTAAGGCAGAAAACTGATGGCAGTCCAATAAGTCTATGACAGCTTTACCCCCCCCCCCTCACACACACACCACTACCCCCTCTACCAAACTCTCTAAACAACTGACAAAATAAGTTCAGCTGCTCTCATTCGCCCTGACACTGATATATGGTGAGTGCTGGTACATCATCCAAAAATACTGAGTGAGGTTTGTTTTTTGTTTTTTCCATGACACACAACACTCCACGGTCCAGAGGACAGATACTGAAAATTGCTTTGCTGAATTATGAACTTTTTATTTCTATTTTTAAAGTGGGCCACATGACAAAGGCTGTTTCTTTTTGTACTGCATTATTGAAAGATGGTTTGAAGTTTTTTAGTCAGTTGATGTTGACTTGAAAGGCGAGAACACAGCCTAAAGAGCAACAATATAGTGACAGAAGCACACAACAACAGGACCATTGCTCAATTTCCCAAGAATACCTTCCTTTATTATACTCACAGAATCTGTCTCTCTCTATCTACCTTAACCTCCTACACACACTGCCTCACACACACGTCGCACCCATCACTAAATCATAGTGATCATGGTTTTGTATTTGCACATGGGATTGGATAAAAAAAAAACAAGGCGATATAAAAAGACACAGATGCTGCAGGTAAAACACAGCGCAGGTGTGCATTCCGGGTAATCTTCACTACTACACACAAACATATGTTGTGTGTACACACAAACACAATGTGTGTAAACATACTCCGAGCCGTGGGCGGCAAAGATGGCTGGATCGGTCCATTACGTCCTGATAAGCCAGAACATAGTGTTGACTGTAAACACAATGTCCGGGAGGGAGGGATCACCATGCATTCCACAGGAAGCTGAGCGTTATTATGAAAACGCCAATATAGATGTCAGCGTCCCCGCATGTCACCACGTCTGCACCCGGCTCATGACACGCCTCTCGCATGTCTGGTGTATAGGAGCAGGGAGTTGAGTGAAGGAGGATGATGGAGAATCGTCTTTATCCTCTAACCCCCCCCCCCCCCCCCAGAGGGTTAAGGTGCTAAGCCTGCATTGCATATTTATGTCTTCAGTTTTGCATCCACATACGGTAGTACTTCATCCGTGATCAAAGCAAAGCAGCCAGCAAGAGAATACTCACAAACAACACCACGCTTATGGCTTTGAAAATGCTTCAAATGTCGTTTTTTTGTTTCATCCCATGGAATGTGAGTTTCTAAGTTCTGTTAATTAACTCTGTCAGTCCACTTGGTGCAAACATTTTGACATGACATGACGAAATGGAACCTGATTTACTTTTAATAAAATACATGGAGAACTTAGTGGAACTTAACTTAAAAAAACATTTTTGCTGAGCACACAACCTAGCATGTAATTAGATCACAGTAAAATACATTAAGGGGAACAGCCAGTAAACCATAACAAGCTGGCCTGGTTTATTTGCATTTTTGCTAAAAATTGCCAAAATGGGTTTTCTCCACAAGTGTGTGCTTGAATGTTGGTATGTTGGCCATTTGTGTGTATCTTACTTTAAAAAGCAGTTACAAGACATTCTCAGCTGTGCCATCTTCAAAGACATGTGTTTCCAGATAAGTACAGCAGGTGAAACAAAGCCTCCAGCTACAACTCCAGCACTGCCTACCTACCACGGTGTGGGAAACAGCCCCCTTATTTTCATTGACAAAAGAGTACATTATGTATGAACTCGGCTGGTATGTCGATGCATATGGAGTGTGACCAAAAATAAGTCAGTCTTAATATTAAGCGGGAGTGGGTATTCCCAAGCCACAGTTTAAGCCTTATCTACAATTTCATCGTCCCCACTCTGTCCGTATGCATCCAATGTGTGCAATGTGCTAAGAACGCTTTGGTCCCCGCAATGTCCATACTGTGTCCGTACATACACCCCAGACGATGAAGAGCGACTGGGTCTCCACTGTGTCCGTATTCACCTAGAGTGTTAAGAGAGACTGGGTCTCCACTGTGTCCGTATTCACCTAGACCTAGAGATTCAAGAATGCTGCGGCTGTAAATTTGTCTGTACACACCCAGAATTTTATGAACGCTATGGATCCCCACTATGTCCTTACCAGAGTTTAAAGTGTGATGAGGTCCCCACTATGTCCTTACCAGAGTGTAAAGCATGATGAGGTCCCCACTATGTCCTTACCAGAGTTTAAAGTGTGATGAGGTCCCCACTATGTCCTTACCAGAGTGTAAAGCATGATGAGGTCCCCACTATGTCCTTACCAGAGTGTAAAGTGTGATGAGGTCCACACTATGATCTTACCAGAGTTTAAAATGTGATGAGGTCCCCACTATGTATGGAGTCAGAATAGTGTCATCATTCAAACCTGAAAAAAAAGGTTTCAAAGGCTTGTAAGTCTGTGTTTGAAATCTCAACACCTTGTAAAAAAGGTTTTGCACCACTGAAAAAAGAGATTATAGCCTGAAAAAAAAAAGTCAAACATCTGCAAACATGATTTTGTGTTCTATTTTATCTTCTTCATCATTTTCACCAACACATTTTCAAAGCTAAAATGTTTTCACAAACACATTTTCAAAGTTTAAAAATGTTCACCAGCGCATTTGCAGTTTCAAATCTGACACTGTTCTAACAGTGTATTACTTTGTTTCCCGGTTTTGAAACCTTGTAAATGGGATTCTGCAAACAGCTGTTCAAACATTGAGAAATACGTTTTGAAAGGTTGAATATCTATTTTTAAAAACTTGTAAAGGTGTAAATTTACACCATTGCAATGTATTTTTTCAGAACTTAATTTTCAGCACTGACTTTTCAGAGATTTGACCACACGGGCGCAAGCTTGCGAGTCACGTGATTATTGACACTGTTCTGACGCCGTTCGTTTTGAAACTCCTTTAGCGTCAAAGCTCTGAAAACGTGGTTCTGAAAAAAAGGAAAAAAAACCTTCCTGGGGGCGGGACCATCTTGCTCTAAACCTATTGGTTGCTCTCTGCTGAGGCACAGTCCAATCACATGCGCCGTTGACCGGGCTGTGCGGGATTGACAGTGCTCTGCCGATGACTAACAAGCGACTTGCGTGGTTGATTTTGTTGTCTATTTTCTGGAACCATGGCTGGTAGACAGGCGAGCAATTTTATTCTGTATTGTTTGCGTTCTAACCACCCGCGAGCCTCCTGCGGCTCGCCAAGCTGTAATTTGCAACACGTTCTCATCGCAACTCGTAATATACCGACGGTTTGTCACGCCCCTAGACGTGATACTGACGCAAAATGTACCCTCCCGCGTCTGTGTGAAACGTTCTGTGTGAAACAATCTCATAAACCCGTTCGCGGTGGTAAGAGACGAGCAGAGTCTACAGCGTCCGCTCGCAGAGCAGAGTCTACAGCGTCCGCAGTCTACTGTGAAACAATTCACTCCATAAAGGATTAGGGTTATGGTTAGCGTAATCTATCACCGTGACCGGGTTATTATTGGAGTGAATGGACGCTGTAGACTAATTTGTGGCTCGCATGGCATAAATAATAGTCATACTTTGCGGTCACGTGACTACCATGGATACCTGGAGGGCAACAAACGCTGGCAAAATGGCGACGAACAACGGCCAACCAGGGGAATTGCAGCCTTGCAGATTTCCGATACTTAAATAAATCAACTATTTAGACCATTTGTCACAAAATGTTAAAATTAGATATGAAGAGAAGATAAACATACTCGGAACTTGTGATCCATACACAGCACCCGCTGATGTAGGTTATTCATTGCTTTGAAGCTGGCAAAGACTCTACCAGATCGTGAAACGATCTGGGGGTTCTCATAAACCCGTTTGCGGTGGTATGAGACCAGCAGAGTCTACAGAGTCCATTCACTCCAATAACAACCCGGTCACGGTGATAGATTACGCTAACCATAACCCTAACCATAACCCTATGGAGTGAATTGTTTCACAGTAGACTGCGGACGCTGTAGACTCTGCTCTGCGAGCGGACGCTGTAGACTCTGCTCGTCTCTTACCACCGCGAACGGGTTTATGAGATTGTTTCACACAGATCGTTTCACACAGACGCGGGAGGGTACATTTTGCGTCAGTATCACGTCTAGGGGCGTGACAAACCGTCGGTATATTACGAGTTGCGATGAGAACGTGTTGCAAATTACAGCTTGGCGAGCCGCAGGAGGCTCGCGGGTGGTTAGAACGCAAACAATACAGAATAAAATTGCTCGCCTGTCTACCAGCCATGGTTCCAGAAAATAGACAACAAAATCAACCACGCAAGTCGCTTGTTAGTCATCGGCAGAGCACTGTCAATCCCGCACAGCCCGGTCAACGGCGCATGTGATTGGACTGTGCCTCAGCAGAGAGCAACCAATAGGTTTAGAGCAAGATGGTCCCGCCCCCAGGAAGGTTTTTTTTCCTTTTTTTCAGAACCACGTTTTCAGAGCTTTGAGCTAAAGGAGTTTCAAAACGAACGGCGTCAGAACAGTGTCAATAATCACGTGACTCGCAAGCTTGCGCCCGTGTGGTCAAATCTCTGAAAAGTCAGTGCTGAAAATTAAGTTCTGAAAAAATACATTGCAATGGTGTAAATTTACACCTTTACAAGTTTTTAAAAATAGATATTCAACCTTTCAAAACGTATTTCTCAATGTTTGAACAGCTGTTTGCAGAATCCCATTTACAAGGTTTCAAAACCGGGAAACAAAGTAATACACTGTTAGAACAGTGTCAGATTTGAAACTCTGCAAATGCGCTGGTGAACATTTTTAAACTTTGAAAATGTGTTTGTGAAAACATTTTAGCTTTGAAAATGTGTTGGTGAAAATGATGAAGAAGATAAAATAGAACACAAAATCATGTTTGCAGATGTTTGACTTTTTTTTTTCAGGCTATAATCTCTTTTTTCAGTGGTGCAAAACCTTTTTTACAAGGTGTTGAGATTTCAAACACAGACTTACAAGCCTTTGAAACCTTTTTTTTCAGGTTTGAATGATGACACTATTCTGACTCCATACACTATGTCCTTACCAGAGTGTAAAGCATGATGAGGTCCCCACTATGTCCTTACCAGAGTTTAAAGTGTGATGAGGTCCCCACTATGTCCTTACCAGAGTGTAAAGCATGATGAGGTCCCCACTATGTCTAGCCTGGCTCCGCCCGCCTACGTACTTCCGCTCAATTTTCATTTCACTTCAGTACTAAGGTCTGGCCGTGCTGTATGTTAGAACGATTTCTTTTCCCTCAAATGTGCCTTCCAATCAGCGAACAGGAGGCGCGGCCTGAGAACAGTGACGTAGAGGTCGTGCGCGAATTTCAGTTATTGAGCGGAAGTACGGAGGCGGGCGGAACCAGGCTAATGCTAATGCTCACTGCATCTGCCGTTTGTATACTGCGCGCAACGTGGTTTCTGGCGCATGAAATACGTCACGACCAAACGTTAGCGATTGGTTAAGGCAGATCCAGAGTGGCACTGGGCAGAGCCAATAGGTTTTAAACTTCAACAGCACCCGCCTTCAAGTGAGACATCGTTTGTCTCTACA
Organism: Merluccius polli; assembly: GCA_030340625.1. Taxonomy (NCBI): domain Eukaryota; kingdom Metazoa; phylum Chordata; class Actinopteri; order Gadiformes; family Merlucciidae; genus Merluccius; species Merluccius polli. The sequence continues at coordinate 320,788 of JAOPHQ010005983.1, forward strand.
GCACTGCTAGACCTTTAGTATGAATGTAATGAGTACCAAGGTCTAGTTAGGACTAGGCTACACTATGTCCTTACCAGAGTGTAAAGTGTGATGAGGTCCCCACTATGTCCTTACCAGAGTGTAAAGTGTGATGAGGTCCCCACTATGTCCTTACCAGAGTGTAAAGCATGATGAGGTCCCCACTATGTCCTTACCAGAGTTTAAAGTGTGATGAGGTCCCCACTATGTCCTTACCAGAGTTTAAAGTGTGATGAGGTCCCCACTATGTCCTTACCAGAGTGTAAAGTGTGATGAGGTCCCCATTATGTCCTTACCAGAGTTTAAAGTGTGATGAGGTCCCCACTATGTCCTTACCAGAGTGTAAAGTGTGATGAGGTCCCCACTATGTCCTTACCAGAGTTTAAAGTGTGATGAGGTCCCCACTATGTCCTTACCAGAGTGTAAAGCATGATGAGGTCCCCACTATGTCCTTACCAGAGTGTAAAGTGTGATGAGGTCCCCACTATGTCCTTACCAGAGTTTAAAGTGTGATGAGGTCCCCACTATGTCCTTACCAGAGTGTAAAGTGTGATGAGGTCCCCACTATGTCCTTACCAGAGTGTAAAGTGTGATGAGGTCCCCACTATGTCCTTACCAGAGTTTAAAGTGTGATGAGGTCCCCACTATGTCCTTACCAGAGTGTAAAGCGTGATGAGGTCCCCACTATGTCCTTACCAGAGTGTAAAGTGTGATGAGGTCCCCACTATGTCCTTACCAGAGTTTAAAGTGTGATGAGGTCCCCACTATGTCCTTACCAGAGTGTAAAGCGTGATTACATCCCCACTATGTCCTTACCAGAGTTTAAAGTGTGATGAGGTCCCCACTATGTCCTTACCAGAGTTTAAAGTGTGATGAGGTCCCCACTATGTCCTTACCAGAGTTTAAAGTGTGATGAGGTCCCCACTATGTCCTTACCAGAGTGTAAAGTGTGATGAGGTCCCCACTATGTCCGTACCAGAGTGTTAAGCTTGAATAGGTCCCCACTATCTCTGTAGATTAACTCAAGGTCAAAGGTCATAGCCATAGTCTTTGAATGGTGACCGTGTGCCACTCTAGAACCCGCTGGGGAGCTAGAAATTACACATTGTGTTCTCTGTGGAGCAGGTGCTCTGGACAGGCACTGTAAAGCCAGATACTGTAGAGGGAGTTACTGTGCACTCAGGTAAGGGCACAACGAGAGAGAACGAGAAAGGACAAAAACGTTTTGATTGAAGACTCAGAGATTGCCGTTTTCTTTGTTGTCTTTTTTTCATCAGGTCACAGTGAGGTCTTTCTATGGTGACGCAAAGGCTAGTTCACGGGTATTATAGTACTGTCTGCCAGCGTCTAACTCAGTGGGGAGTTAAATGATACATGATGTTCTCTGAGGAGCTGGGTCTTTGTATGTGTGTGTGTGTGCGTGTCTCTCTCTCTCTCTCTCTCTCTCTGTCTCTCTGTCTCTCTCTCTCTCTCTCTCTCTCGCTCAGCCTCACAGCCTTTCCTTTCAACAGCGCACTCAAGCTGGCGTCTTCTTCTGTCACTTTTAATTAACAACTGTGACATATCTTATATCTTGTTATATGCAGCTATACATCTCATATTGACACACACGCATACATGCGTATGTGCAAGCACATACGCACGCATGCACGCACGCACACACACACACACACACTTTTTCCCTGTAGGCTTAAAGATGATTTACACTGTATGTGTTGCTAATGTAATCTGTACACCTAACACAGCCCATTGGGTGAAATAGAGTGGGCAGATGCCTATTTCATTCACTAAGCTGCCATGCAGTCTAGTGGAGCTGTTGACTCAAGGCAGCCATTACCATAAACATAGACAACTCGCTGGGAAGCGTTTGACAGTTTATTAAAAAAACTAAAAATGTGTCACTACATGAACCAATCCTTGTGTATAATAAAACAACACCACCAGTCCTGCTTTCTCTGTCTCCTTCTTCCTTAAAATGGTACTACTGGAGTACCCACTAAAGCAAGTCAACAGGGGACTAGTGAGGTGTTATACAGTATATTCCCAGTGGAGCCCATCTGTCATCGCTCTCTTCCCCCCAACACCTCACTGGCCGGCCGCGCCGTCGCAGGTTGAAGATGGCGGTGGTGAGGATGTATGTAGTATGTAGTAAACACATCAGCTTGATCACAGCTGTCCAGGGGAGCTTTGTGGGAGGGAGTCCCACAGGAATTGTTTTGGCACAATTAAAAGCTGTCCAAATAACTGGGCGGGGAGGGGGTGTGTGATTGTCTCTGTTAATTCCCTGTGCTTATTATGGTGCCTCATGAAGATGACAAACAACAATAAGCCTGGGTCGCTACAATACGTGTGGTTAGCACAGTAGCGGCTGCAGCCACCGACCTGCCCCAATCATGTTGGTTTTTCTCTTCATATAACAGCACCACTCTCCGTCTCACATGTGTGAGCTGTCCACAGAGGATAAGTCCTCCCCAGATATGAAGACAAACAGGGATAACCTTACTCACTATTATGAGAGAATGACAACAACAAAAACAACAACAACAACAACAGCTACTACCGTTTGCATTGGTTGGGCTTATATAGTGATACATTGTGAGTGGCGGTATTTGGTTGAAAAGTCACAGATCTTGAAATGACATTGAACACAGGGATAAAGTACACAGGAAAAACAGAAAGCAGCAAAGGAAGAAAGGAATAATAAGCAAACAAAGACAAGCAGACAGAAAGACAGACAGACGGACAGATGGACAGATAGACAGAGACAGGCAGACAGACAGAGAGACAGACAGACAGACAGTTACAGCAGCTAAATAGACAGACTGACAGTCCCACAGACAGTCACACAGTCACACAGTCAGAGAGATACAGTAGCTAAATAGACAGACGGGTCTCACCGTCGTCCAGGTCCTGCAGGATGGTGACCCTGGTAGTGGGGTAGTGGCCCCCCAGGCGGCCCCCGAGGGGCAGGGACAGTGTGACGTTGAAGCTCTCCTCCGCCTCGTACAGGGAGTCATCGATGACCACCACGCGGCACCGCTTCTCCCGCTCGCCCTTGTCGAAGCGCAGGACGCTGGCATGCTCCTCAGGGCGGGAGATGTAGTCCGAGTAGGAAAGCACGGCGGCCGGGACCGTGCCCGTGGCCGAACCTGGGGGGGCGGGGGGGGGGGGGAACAGGAGGGTGAGCATGTGTGGAGAGGACAGATCAGAATAACTACAGGTGGTATAGTCCACACTTAAAGCGCTTCACAAGATGGGGACCTCCTGGCAAGACGCAAAAGCCGCTGCACAGCAGAGGGTGGGGTGGACATCCATGGCAGATGCCCTATGCTCTTCGGGTCCAAGAGGATATGGTCAAAATAAGTTACAGGTGGAGGGACACATCTGTGCTGCTGCACTGCGATTGAGAACATCAGGTCTGGGAGTGTCGCTTTCTGAGCATGTTGGTAGTTTCATTGACAATGTGAATTCCAGACAATAATATTTTCTTACTAAATAAAAGTATAAGATTATATGAATGCTGGTTCTGTCATGAATTGATGAATCCATTTTTTATGTTCCCTTCAAAAATAGATAGGAAGTGCTTCTATATTTCTCTGGGGGAGAGCTGTGCACACGGAGAAGTTTGCCTTCAGGGCTTTCTGCCTAAACCGAACCAAGTAGTTGTGTTGCCTAAACCTTACCAAACTGTGACTGAAAATTGAAAATAATAAGTCAACTAAGTCAAAACATAATACAGGACATGAACCCGGGTCTCCTGGGTAAAAGTCCTGTTCATAAGCATTCATCCACTACAACCTCCTCCCTGACTTCCTAAAGCCCTGAACGCAAACTTCTCCCATGTGCGAGAGGCATCGCAAGAAACGGTTAGGGTGGCCATCTTGGAAAGCTGTTTCCAGTTGTTATTGTACATCAATGACGTTCAACGTGTTGGTTGATAAGAGCTGGGCCTGTACCCTGCTGAGTGTAGCAGACCACCATGAGCTCCTGGCTGGTGTCCCCGCTCCTGTGGACAGGGATGAAGAGTTCCCCCACGTCTTCCTCCACCTCGTAGCTCTGATCCGGGATGAAGACTGTGGACTCTGTTAGGAATGAGGAAAAAAAGAAGAAAGAAAAAAAGAGAGTTATTATTTGATTATTGGTAATTATCAATCTGTGGACAACCAATTGAACAGTTTTGATTTTGGCTAAAGGAGAAATAAATCATTAATATTAATCCACAGGGACAGCAATACAAACAAATTATACAAATCTTGCATCACGTATAGAAATATGGGTTTGTATTTGGTTCAAATTGGTGCCATGAACCTGAGATGGTACACAGCGCTATGATCTTTATGGTTTCTACTTCTAATTCTTCTAATACTGAATGACAGCCAACACTTATTATTTTTCTTCACATTAAAGGAATGGTTATAAAAGTGTTACATATATAATTGGTACTCCAAGTTTCTCCGGGCTCCTTCTGCAGAGAGTGAGTGAGTTGTCAGAGTTTGACACCTGGGCTGCTCTTAAGCATGCATCCAACACCTCTCTAGTGACTCACATCTCTGTTCTCACCCTCTCTCTTCCTGTCTCGCTGTGCTTTTATCCCTCTTTCCCTCTCTTTCTCCCTTGCTCTCTCTCTACCTCTCTTATTTCCCTCTCTCTCTGTGGCCGCGAGAAGAAGAAGAGTGATTGAGAGAGGGACTTGAGGCTAGTGAGAGTCTCATATATCATAGCCAGGAGCTAGCTGGCATGGCAGAAACAACAGGGAGAATAAATGTCGCTGTGATTTTCCTTCAGACGCACGGGGACCAATAAATACACTAAGAGACGATAAGTTTGTTCCAGATCTCCGCGTGAATTTGTCCTTGTCTCCCCGTCGGTCTCCACGCGTGTCTCTCTCTATCCATCCGTTCCTCTCTCGCTGAACCTCTACTGCCAGTTTCATCTGAATTAGTGTGGATCATACGAGAGAGTAAGCAAGCCTTGGGTGTTTGCGAATAGGTGAACTAGTGAGGAAGTGAGCGAGCACTGACAAATCCAAGCCATACAACGGGCATTTTTGTGAGAAAGTCTCACCAGCTCTTTTGCTGGTTTAGAATTGGTGTGGCTATGAGTGAGTGAGTTGAGTCACTGTGCAAGTGAGCGAGTGAGTGAGTGAGCGAGTGACTGGGCAATGACAAACTCAAGCAGTAAATCTGTCGTTCTTGTGAGAAATGAAGTGAATTAGAGCATGAAAGTCCAGAAAATTGAAAGATGATTAATTCAATATTAGAAAAACAAAAAAAACAATCAACATATGAGTGTGTCTGTCTGTCTCTTACAGATAATGTCATCGATATAACACAATCTAAAGAACCCCAGGGGGTCCAAACTGTTCCTCCCTCACATCTCACTCTTTTTCTCCCAAATCATTCTTTCTGCTGCCCAGGCCTTGTTGTGGTAGCTGTCAACAATATGTCTTTCTCTAGGGACCCACACACACACACACACACACATACACAGAAACACACATACACACATGTAGACATGCTCACACACACACACACACACACACACACACACACACACACAGGCACACACACACACAGACACAGACACACACAAACACACACACACACGCACGCGCACACACACACACTCACACACACACGCACACAAACACGCAGACATGCACACACACACACACACACGCACACACACACACACACACTCACACACACACACACACACACACACACACACACACACACACACACACACACACACACACACACACACACACACACACCACAAACTCTCTCTCTCTAATTCCCTTCTGCTGCCTATTGCACTTTTCTTTATCTTCCCAGATCTTTTATGTTTCTGCCACGACTTCATTCTCCAATTTTCCTCCAAATGCAATCACCTCTTTCAACCTTGTGTATTAAGTAGAGCAAAAATAGATGCACCTTTAAAACATGTTAGGGGAAAATCGATGCCGCTGTTCAGGGTGTGAAATCTTTTATGGGCATGCGATCTTAATCGTACCTCGCCAAACATTACAACAGCAGCGACGAAACACTTGTGACGGGCTTTCATATCTGTGCCTGACAACGTTTTATTATTGATGACATAAATATTCAATGAGTACAGATAAATTATATTGTTTCTTTTTTCACACTTGTTTTCTCGGAATAGCAATTTTTTTTTAAACTCCAATTCATTAAAAATAAACGAATGATTATTTTTTCGTTTGCCGTTTTAGTCTTTCTGTTAGAAGAGTACGAGAGAACGCCATACATAACAATAACCCTTCCTGTTTACCATCTAAACTTTTTATTGGGATGGTTTTAACCTATTTATTATTCACAAGTGGACCGCTGGAGCCCATTTGGTCAACATAAAAACACCAGGAACGTAAGGGGAACTTTTTTTCCCTCCTTCTCGGACCAAAGCTTGACGCCAACCAGTAGACTAATGACAGAGGGAGGGGTGGCCATACAGCCCAGATGGAGAAATCAATGGGGAAAGGATATCTATGATGGAAAAACGCAGTAAGCACAGCAGCTGCTGCACTCAAAGTATGCTTTTGCGTTCGCTTTTTCAGTCTGAGCAGGGGCCACAGTGTGAGTGAAGCTATCGTCGGTAGCATCCTCATTATTAGCATGCTAGCTCCAAGCTTACTTTAAGTGATATACAAACGACAAGCTATATCTACTCTGTGATGATTTTAAACAGTGGGTTGGTGACAGGCAGTATATGTTGCCTTGTAACATAAAGCTTGTTATTTGCATATTTTTCACTCCCGGTGTCTATTGCAAGCTATTGTTAAGAAGTTGACGTTAGTTGCGTTGATCGTCCCTTCTGGGGTGTGTGTGTGTGTGGGGGATCTACAGGCTAACTGACAGAACGCACAGAAAGCCAGTTCTTCATCATTAGAATCACAATTGGGGGGCTGGAGCATGTGGCTAACGCACACACACACACACACACACACACACACACACACACACACACACACACACACACAGCGTAGTTACTTGGATGTCCCTGGATAAGGGAGGAGAAGGAGGAGGAGGAGGAGCGTGAAGCTCTGTCACATTAAGACGATCCCAGGAGGAAATGGCTAACAAAGCAGCCCCTGCCCTCACACCGACCATAATTAACCCACGAGGGACGACAGATTCGAGAAGGAACTAGAGAGCCGTGGAGAGAGAGAGAGAGAGAGAGAGAGAGAGAGAGAGAGAGAGAGAGAGAGAGAGAGAGAGAGAGAGAGAGAGAGAACAACAGAGAGATTAAGAAAGATATAGACATACAGATAGAGGGACAGAGTGATAGAGAGGCAGCGAGAGACAGACAGACTGAGTTGGGTGGTGTGGTGGTAGTGGTGGTGTTGTGGTGGTGGTGGTAGTGGTGGTGGTGTGGTGGTGGTGGTAGTGGTGGTGGTGTGGTGGTGGTGGTGTGGTGGTGGTGGTGTGGTGGTGGTGATGTGGTGGTGGTGTGGTGGTGGTGGTGGTGTGGTGGTGATGTGGTGGTGGTGGTGGTAGTGGTGGTGGTAGTGGTGGTGGTGGTGTGGTGGTGGTGGTGGTGTGGTGGTGGTGGTGGTGGTGGTGTGGTGGTGGTGGTGTGGTGGTGGTGGTGGTGTGGTGGTGATGGTTTGGTGGTGTGGTGGTGGTGGTGTGGTGGTGTGGTGGTGGTGGTGATGGTGTGGTGGTGGTGTCGTGGTAGTGGTGGTGGTGTGGTGGTGGTGGTGATGGTGTGGTGGTGGTGGTGATGGTGTGGTGGTGGTGATGGTGTGGTGGTGGTGTGGTGGTAGTGGTGGTGGTGTGGTGGTGGTGGTGGTGTGGTGGTGATGGTTTGGTGGTGTGGTGGTGGTGGTGTGGTGGTGGTGTGGTGGTGTGGTGGTGATGGTGTGGTGGTAGCAGAACGACACAGAACGAGAATGCAAGAAGTCCTTCTGTACATCAGTACCATCAATGTAATGGAGGACCGAAGTGCTTCTGTCCTATTCTGTTCATCTATAATTACTTAGCAGTGTCATTAGGTAGACTGGTAGAATCCTCCCTGCATGTATATTTATGAAACAGGATGAGTCTGAATGTACGTCATTGACCTAGCTCTTGTTTGGACGTGGAGCAAAAACTGCTCTATAACCTTCGACAGTTGTCCTTTAATGGGTCCGTTTAAGAACTACATCTAAAAATAATGAAACATATAGGTGCTCTGAGAGTGGAAGCTGGACTTTTAAGATTTATTCTAGCAAATAGACATAAAGTGCAAACACCGAATCCCTGACCTTGGATCCTGTTAGGTAGACATCTGGTGCTAAGTGTGGGTACGTATGCAGCACGTTCAAGCCTGGACAACACATTTTCACCAGCCCTCACCATCGTTGGGGTCCAGGATCTCCACCGTGGCCGCAAACGGGAACTCCAGAGCTCCCATCACAGGCTCCGACAGGAGGATCTGGAAGGTCTCAGACTGCTCGTAATTGCCATCCGTCAGGATCCGGACCCGCCAGGTGGCGCTGGTCTGACCCGGGTTGAATTGGACTTGCTTTTGGGGTTTTCCCTTGAAGTCCTGGTCCTTCTCCGCACTGCCGTCCTGGGTCCCGATGCCTGGAGGAGGAGAGACCGGCCAGGTCAAATAAGGTCCAGTCAGATTTCAAGCAAACTCGACAAAAACGACAGCGTCAACCAAACTGTGCAGGAATCCAACCGATAAACCAGCGAATACAAATCATAACACACAATGACAAAAACATATATAACAGACATAGAAATAGAACACAAATCGGTACACATAACAAACCCTGTTGAGATGCAACGTATAGGAAGGGGGACAATTTGTATTGGCTATGTTTTCCTCTCAGCAGAAAGGTTCTGGGTTCGATCTCCAAAAGATTCCCTTAGGCACCCTTAAGAGCAGGTTCCCTATGTCCTTACACCTGCTTCCTCAATGCTTCGGATAAAAGCATCTATTTATTAGATAATAATAGTCATAGGAACTGCTGCCTAACCTTTATCTTATTTTACTTAAATAAGATCAATTGTTTTCCGCTTCCCTGTACATGCATTGCTTTGCATAGCCGAAAAATTATACATGTCATTGACTTGGGTCTCTTCTTTGGCTCTGGCTGGGAGAGGGAGGGATTTAAACATGGACCCGGAAAATGAAAAGTGTGATGTGTGAAAAATACGGATGACAGAAGCAGATAACAAGCATATTCACATGCTCTAATGTAGTTCACAGAGACAGGTAGTGGTGGCGGGGGGGGGAGACAACAACAATCTATTCCTTTTTTCTTGGCTTAGCAGTCACTGAGCAGGGGTGTGAAATGAATTTGTGTCTGAGGCTTTTAAATATTCCACCTAACTGAGATGGATTAGCTTGTGTGATTATCTCCCTAAGGGTGACATGTGTTTCTGTTATGTGTGTGTGTGTTTGTACATGTTTATCTATGTGTGTGTGTGTGTGTGTGTGTGTGTTTATTCAAGTTTATCTGTATGTATGTGTGTTTGTGTGTATGTGTGTGCGTGTGCGGTGTGGTTGTGTGTGTCTGTCTGTGTGTGTGTGTGTGATGCATTTTATCTTGCGTGTATCTCGTATATATGCTACTTTTGCTCATGCATTCATCGTATTCCATTTTCGAACCACCGTCTTTCATGTGAGTCTATACGGTGCTGCGATGCTGCCCTGACACGGAGCTCGCTAACGCACAACGCTGGAACCCCCCCCCCCCCCCCCCCACACACACACACACACACACACACACCACCCCCAGCTTCGATCGGGGCTCCATCGATGGTCTGCCCCATCAAAGAGACATCAAGGCAACTCATGCCATGAGAAGATACATCTTTACTTTAATATGTAATGTTCACATGCCATCGATGTTCACATGCTGAGATGTCAGAGAACGCCAGAGGAAACTGTATTGGCTTGAAAATCATTATTTATATTGTTTATAGGCCTACTGCATTTTTTTTTTTCATGTGCCAACACAGATGCAAGCAGGGGTGACAGAGTTGACGTGTCGATGGTGCTGTTAGATCACACACACACACGCACACGCACGCACATACACACACACACACACATGCACACACACACACACACACACACACACACACACACACACACACACACACACACACACATACACACACATAGAAAGACATGCATAAACATAAAGATGAATGCACAGGGATAAACACACACACCACATACACAAATGCATATATATAAATTCAACATACACACACACACACACAGACATACCCAAACACACACACACAAATTCAACACACACACACACACACACACACACACACACACACACACACACACACACACATCCATATTAAACAAATCAGGGGCATCCCTATATTAGATTGAACAAAGGGTGTAAGAATCTTTAACATGAACCCAAGTTATAACATAACACGTTAGTTGATGTATTTCTTCTTTCTACAAAATTGCTATTTTTGTATTTATTGTAAACAGGTTCAGAAGCCACCTAACAGAATATCTATTAAAAACCTCACTCACTAATGCAGATAATACAGTATTAGAAATAAAAATATATTTCTAATACATTTTTTAGATTTGAAGACTCAGAGACTGTAAACTGTTTGTGTTTGGTATTTTATATACAAGTTATAGTGATGTATTTGCCAAACTGATATTACTATTAGCTGGAAAATTCTTGTTAGTGCGTTTCTAAATCCGCTCGTTTAAATAATGCCTGAAGGTATATTGATTTTTATTTTTAGACAGTGAATTTACTGTATTTCTGGAGCAGCTCTAGTTGCAATTCACACATCTTACAAATCATGTTGTCTTTTCTCTCATGCCTGCAAGGCTTTTTTCAAATTTCAAATCATATCAATATTTATTTTGCTGAAGACTCCATGCAGTTGCTACACACACATCTGTGAAACAAATTATGTTTTCCATCTCCACACCAGGGGCCGTATTCACAAAGCATTTTATCTTACCACTATGAGTGCTCCTAACTCGCGCTAAAACATTTTATGTAGGAGTTTTTTGTTAAAAGTTATTCACAAAGCCGCTGAGACTTACTCATACTAAGGATAAATCACTAAGAGTGAACTAAGAGTGACGCGCCGTTGCTATGGATTACATTGATTCTCGTGCACGAGTTTAGAAGCGGTCAGTACGGTGATTGGTTGTTCAGAGCAGGCGGTCTCTGTGAAATTCATCCGCAACATCCCACAAACGAGCCCACTAAATCACCGAAAATCAAGGAAATAGCCTAGGCTACAAATGAATGCCTATCAAATAGTTATGGACAGTGCAGTTAGCAGAATACACGCATGATGACAAGTTTGTGCAGACCACGATAATGACTTTGTAGGCTATATGCACATTAAAGAGAGAGAGAAAAAGCAAACAATAAAAATACGTAAATTGATTTAAATCAAGGAGGCAATTAAAAGCACCCTGCAAACTATTATCCAATGAGCATATCTCCAGCACTTCAACACTTTTAATAAAAGCCCATACCGGTTGTGGATATTGGCGCATACAGTGATCACTGTGATCACATCCTCTCTCCACAAGATTTCGTGTATTTTTGTGTGCCCTAACATACAGTATATGGAGGAAAACAGTAAACAATAATAAATATGGATTCAACAAATAAAAGGCGACAAAGAGCTAATACGATGTTTTTTACGCATAGGACTAAGCGTAATCTGCGTAATCACTTGCATGTTATACTTTAACTGCTCCCGGTTGTGGATTGAGATAGGGTGTCAAGACGTCTTGCAGGGATAGCCACTGTCACCCAGCAAGACACCCAACTGGTACATGGTGCCTCACGCCTCAGACCACTCTCCATTAAAATATGCGGATCATGGGTAGACCCTGCAGGCCACTTTCCAACAACATCAAGAATGTTAAAAGTTGCATCAAAAACAATCTACGTGTTGATGGAATGTACATTCTTTCTATTGACGAACACGTCCTCATCTTTTGATGGCGCAATTATTTGTATGTGCGTCCTGTCAACAGCACCGACCACACCGGGCATACCTGCAATTGCCATGAAGTTGGCTTTGATCCTGTGTAGTTGTTGATTGTCCAAAGGAAACCGGATAAACTGTTGGATGATATTAATGGTATTATTTCAGCCTTAACCAACTTTGAACTGAGCTCTGTCAGCTATTCTAGCCTGTATGTAAATATAGGATCATTGTGGAATCGTGTGTGTGTGTGTGTGTGTGTGTGTGTGTCTGTGCGTGTGTGTGTGTATATTTACATATATGTATGCACCAGGGGTCGCGTTAACCGAATATTTTCCGTCATTGACCGTTTTTTTAAAACGGGGACGGAAAAATCTGAGGGCCGTCCGTCATTTTGACAGATTGCATTTCACACCCTGACCACTTGGTGGCGATGAGCATATTAATTGGCTCTTGTAGAAGAAGAAAAGTAGAAAAGAAGAAAGAAACAACAAACCCACTTGAAACTTTTGATTACGCGCAAGCGGGCACGCGAGGAACCTAGAAGCTAGGGTTGGGCGATGGCCCTTAAATTGGCAGTTGCCGATGTTCACAGTAAAACATCGTGATGGACGATGATATCGTCGTCTGGGGGGGGGGGGGGGGGGGCGGGGCCGCCTATTAACGGCATGGACCAACACTTTTAATAATCGTATTTACCGTATAACTGCGCATAACTTTATTTAAAAGCAATCAAATGGAAAACATGTGTGTTTGTATTGTGTTGTCCGGTGCGTGCGGATGTGCGGCTCCTCCGGCGGAGCGGTTTGTGTTAATAGCGGAGTCCGGGAGGGTTCACCTTCACGACGTAGTTACGAGGGATGTGCGACTATCATTTTAAAAAATACTAAAGTGTTTTTTAAAGTTAGAAAGATATTAGATATTCAACCGATATTCACCCTCCGAATTACAGCGATCAGACACGGGGAACTAAAGCCGCGATCACCGGTATGAGTCCCATGTGTCTAGCGGTGTATACCTGCCCAGGTGTATACCTGCCCAGGTGTATTGGTCAGTATGCCTGCAGCGATGAGTTAAATCAGGGCTTGTTGCGACCACGGATGTATTCGGTTTGCGATGCTCATGCCTTCTTATTTTGATGTTTTACTTTTTGCTCGACTAATGAAAACGTATTCGACTAAGCCTCCGTCGATCGACTAAGCCGACTATTAGGGGGCAGCCCTAGTTAACTTACAGCACTTTATATGGACCATTAGCTATATTTTCAATTTATGTAGGCTACAGAGCAATCCCTGCAAAGTTTTTAGGTAATAACTATAGAAGAGACTATAGGATTAGTGTGTGTCGGACGAGGGGGGCGATGTCAGTCAGCCATCACGATGTCCTCGTCCATCGGCACAACCCTACTAGAAGCCCCACTATACGCGAATTATCCGCGACATCGCGCCACCTTGAAAACTCGTTCGCTTGGGGGCGTGTTGACTAGTGGATCAACTAACTCCCGCGTGTTGACTAGTGGATCAACTAGCTCCCGCGTGTTGACTAGTGGATCAACTAGCTCCCGCTCGCATTGTGGTGATGAATCACCGTCAAGCCCCACTATACGCGAAATATCCGCGTGATGACAGTCAAGCCCCACTATACGCGAATCGCCTGGCGGCCAATATTCTTACATATTCTTCTGCTTGATGTGTGTATCCACGGTGTGGATTATTTGTTCAGCTTGTTTGGACTGAATATTAATTAAAAATGAATTAAAATTAAATGCTATTGAACATGTCATTATTATCATTTTAAAAATTAAAGTGACCGGTAAAAATAGATTATGACGGGATTTTTATGACCCTGTCAGACAAAATGACGGACAACGAAAAAGTCTAGCGCAACCTAATATATATATATATATATATATATATATATATATATATATATATATATATATACATATATATATATTGTAGGAGCCAAATCCACTGTTATGGGAATGTATATCTTTTGTTATGACTGTAGGTGGCGCTGTGGGCATGAAAGTCCCAGCAATAAAGGTAGAAGGAAATTTGTTGTTGTCAGGTGTGTGTGACCCGGAAGGGCAAATGGTTTTTGACCGCTTTGGGACGAGTTGGAATTGTTGTTTGGTGTATGAAGAACCGTGATGCAAATAAACCTGGTTTTTGGATCAACGCAAAATACAAGCAAAGTGTGGACTCGTTTTGTCATGCGCGTCAGACAGGTCAGTCTCGGGTCAAACTCCCTCAGTAGCTCGTATCAGACAAGCTCCTTTAACATTAGTCAAAAACCCGCAACTTTGGACTTCGGATCGGAAACTTCGGCACGCTTGGGACGCACCGGAGGCATCGCAGGAGGAGAGCGGCTGGCAGGTGTGGGATCTCGGCAGGTTGGAGGACGGTGTGGTTTCGGGGCTGTTGCACGGCAGGAGCTAAGGCTAACGCGGACGCGGCTAGCGAGCATTGGATCAGATGATCGTCGCCCGGCGCCCAACATGTAAGGTATTTGTAGCGCTACACCGTAATGGCCATTTAAATCGTGTGCACACGTAAAACCCAATGCATTGGTTAACGATTTGAACAGAACTCAGACTTTGCGTTGACTGACTGAATCGTAACTATTTTCGGAGTGACTGGTTGTCATGGAGATGCAGGACGCTGCGCCGGACAATACCGGAACTGACATGCGGACTGCTAGTCAACCGAGCAGTGTGACGAGCGGATTAGAACCGCAAACTCAAAAACGAGTGATTAAACTCACTGCTAAAGCACTTGCCGAGAAATTGGACAGGTTGCAGACTATTAGAAAGGCAAGGTTGAATAAAGCAACCACCATAAGAAAAACGATTCAAGGTTACATGTCAAATGGTGAAAAAACACAGGTACAAAATGCTCTTGGGGAACTGATGGGTGTGTGTGAAGATGTGAAATGCATTCATGAATCTTTGTTGTTTCTATTACCCTCTGATGAAGCAGAAAAACATGAAACATGGTTTAAAGCAAAGATGATGTTTAATGATGAGTGTGTCAATGATGTCAAAAAGTGGATTTCTGGCAATGAAGGTTGTGTTAAAGCCAATGAAAACGTTGAGGATGACATAAAACCTGATGACAGTGTTTCAAACATTGGGAGTAAATGTTCAGCCAAGACTGGTGGCAGTGGTGGGTCTAGTACTGCATCCTCTGCACGAGTTAAAGCTGAGGCAGAGAGAGCTGCACTGGTTGCTCGTGCTGCAGCTTTAAAGGAGCAGCATGCCTTGGAGGAGCAGGAGCAACAGTTGAGAAGGAGAAGGGAGCAACTTCAGGTGGAGGCTGAATTAGCTGCATCTGCTGCTAAACTGGCAGTGCTGCAGGCTTCAAGTGGGAAAGGCTCTCGAGCAGCCTCAAATGGCATGAATTCCTATTTGGAAAGGGAAAGGAGGAAACCTGAATCAAGCTTTGTCCTGAACCCTATGGCAAATGAATACAGGTCTGAATCATGGAAATCGACACAACAACCACACGATTCAACAAAATGGATGCTGCCATCAGACAAACCGCCATCAGTGATTGTGCAACAAAAGGAATCTGAACAACGGTTTCAAACTGTTTCAAACCTTGAATACATCTCCAAGGAACTGGAACCAGGAAACACGATAAAAGGAACATCACAGTACTTACCTCGGCATACAGCAAAAATGCACTCAAAGGAGGAAGAAGCCCATTCTACAAATCAACAGTTAAGATCTCAAAGTCTGCCTCCAGATCTACTAACCATAATGCACCGGCAAAATGAAATCACAGCTGCCCTGGTACAGCAGCAACGCTCGCTGACACTTCCATCACGAGAAATTCCCATATTTGATGGAGATCCTCTTCAATATGGAGCGTTCATCAAGGCTTTTGAGCAAGGAGTGGAGGAAAAGGCAGGACAGGCTGATTGCTTGTACAATTTGGAACAATTCACAAGAGGGCTACCAAGAGAACTTGTGCGCAGCTGCCAACATATGGACCATGAGCGTGGCTATGCTCTGGCAAAGGCCCTCATTCAAGACCATTTTGGAAATCCATACAAAATAGCAGCAGCGTACATGGAAAGGGCTTTGGCTTGGCAGGCAATGAAAACGGAACAGCTGAAAGAACTCCGGGCCTTCTCCTTATTCCTGCGAGGGTGCTGCAATGCATTGGAGGAGCTGCAATACCTGGAGGAACTGGACATGCCTGTGAATATGAGAGCCATCGTCACTAAATTGCCATACAAAATGAGAGAACAATGGAGGACAACAGCACATGACATCATGGAAAATGCTCACCGCAGAGCTCAGTTCGTTGACTTGGTCAAGTTTATTGAGCGACGTGTCAGAATCATTTCTGACCCTCTCTTTGGTGACATTCAAGACCCGTTACCTGCTAGGGCTGGGATAAAATCAAGTACCAGGTTTAACGCTCCAACTGTCTTTAAATCACAGCCCAGAGACAGAGTAAGGGGAAATGTTATTGCCACCACAGTGACATCTATGGACGTGTCAAAAGCAGACGACCAAACAGCAGATCCTGGAAAAGAGGAAAATGGATGTTTGTGTTGTGCTCGAGGTCACTCATTGGAGGAGTGCAAACAGTTCAAAGGAAAAAGGCACAAGGACAAAATTCAGTTTCTAAGGGAAAAAGGAATTTGCTTTGCATGCCTGTGTGTTGGACACATGAGTCGAGACTGTGGGAAGCGCTCAACCTGTAAAGTTTGTGGTCAATCTCATCCTACAGTACTGCATATTAAAAGGCAAACACCTCAGGAGGAACCATCTAAAGACGTCCCTATGCCACTCAAAACATGTGGACACACAGGGGCCGGTATGGACCGATGTGTGCTATCCATATTGCCTGTACAGGTGAAACATGCAAAGGGAAATCACATCATAAAGACATATGCCTTTTTGGATCCTGGAAGCTCTGGAACATTCTGCTCAGAAAACCTCATGCGTAGGCTCAATGTAACAGGGAGAAGAACAAATTTCCTGCTGCGCACAATGACACAGAAAACGGTGAGACCAGCCTTCTCTTTAACTGGGTTGGAGGTAGCTGGTCTGGACAGCTTTGACTTTCACAATCTGCCTGAAGTCATCACGCAGAAGGAAATGCCAGTAACTGAGGATGACATGACGATACCTGGGGACCTGGCAAAGTGGCCACAACTTTCCAAAGTTCACATCCCATCCATAAAGGCAGATGTAGACCTTTTGATTGGAATCAACGCTCCCAAGTTACTGGAACCATGGGAGGTTATACACTGTGAGGGGGATGGTCCATATGCCGTTAGGACGGTACTGGGATGGGTCGTTAATGGTCCACTGAATGGAACCAGTGGTACCATGGAGGAAGACCTGTTCTCAGCCACGGTAAACAGGATATCTGTGAGCAGATTGGAGGAAATGCTGAGCAATCAATACAATCATGATTTCAGCGAAACCACGAAAGAGGAAAAGGAAATGTCAAGAGAGGACCACAGGTTTATGCACATAATGGAGCAGTCAGCAGTACTTCAGGAGGGAAAGTATTGTCTGAAATTGCCTTTCAGGAAGACGGAGGTCTGTCTACCCAACAATTTTGCAGTAGCAAGGCAAAGAATCCAGGGATTGAAGAAGAGGTTCCTCAATGACAAAGGCTTACAGCAGGAGTACACAAGGTACATGAGCAAGCTCATCAGGGATGGCTATGCGGAGAAAGTACCTCAGAAACAGCTGCACTGCAAAGAAGGAAAGGTGTGGTATATCCCTCACCATGGTGTTCATCATCCGAGGAAAGGATCTCTGAGAGTGGTGTTTGATTGTGGAGCCACGTTTCAAGGTTCATCGTTGAACAGTGAACTCCTGCAGGGTCCTAACCTCACCAGTTCTTTGCTGGGTGTTCTGAGTCGCTTTAGACAGGAACCTGTGGCCTTCATGGGAGACATCAAAGCTATGTTTCATCAAGTGAAGGTTGCTGAAGAGGACAGGGATTATCTGCGCTTTCTCTGGTGGCCAGATGGGGATGTCACAAAGGATCTGGCGGAGTACAGGATGACGGTTCATCTGTTTGGTGCAGTGTCATCTCCCAGTTGTGCAAGTTATGCACTAAAGAAAACCGCTGACGACCACCATTCTGAGTTCCCAGTCGAAGTGCTGAAAGCCATCAAGCAGAACTTTTACGTGGATGACTGTTTAAAGAGCTCGGCCACTGAGGGAGAAGCTGTCCAGACAGTACAGGATCTTGTTGCTTTGTGCAGAAAGGGAGGCTTCATATTGGAAAAGTGGATCAGCAACAGTCGAACCGTTTTGCAGACCATCACAGAGGATCAAAGGGCCCAGGGGCTAAAGGAGCTGGATTTGGACCGGGACAAGCTTCCTATGGAAAGAGCTTTGGGCTTACAATGGTGTGTGGAGACTGACTCTTTCAGGTTCAGGTTGGAAGTCAAACAACAACCATTCACTAGACGTGGAATGTTGTCTGTTAACAGCTCTGTTTATGACCCTTTCGGATTCCTGGCACCAGTCACGTTGCCCGCTAAAATGATGCAACAGGAGCTTTGTAGGAGAAGCTATGGATGGGATGACTCTTTACCACAAGACATTTTGCATCAGTGGAAAAGCTGGCTGGAAGACTTGGATCTGTTGGTGACATTCAATGTGAACAGGTGCATTAAACCAGTGGACTTTGGTGAGCTTTGTCACGCTCAGTTACATCACTTTGCTGATGCCAGTGAGGGCGGCTATGGGACTGTAACATACCTTCGTATGGTAAATCCACAAGACCGGATCCATGTCTCCTTCCTACTTGGCAAAGCTAGAGTAACTCCACTGAACGCTGTTACTATTCCCCGACTGGAGCTGACAGCAGCCGTCCTAGCCATCAGGGTGGACTCAATGCTGAAAGCAGAGTTAAAGTTGTTATTGGAGGAGTCAGTATTTTGGACTGACAGCACTTCAGTGTTGAAGTATCTCAACAATGAGGACAAGCGCTTTCACACCTTTGTAGCCAACAGAATTTCCACCATCAGGGGAAAATCTGAACCCTCACAGTGGAGACATGTCGGTTCAAAGGACAATCCAGCCGATGATGCGTCAAGAGGAATGAGGGTTGCAGACTTTCAGAAGACCAGCAGATGGCTCGAGGGACCCACATTTCTTTGGAAGCATGAGGAGGAATGGCCTAAAACAGTGCTAGAAAAGGCTCTGGATATAAATGACCAAGAAGTCAGAAAACAGGTAACAACAAACGCCATCACTGCGACTGATGTGTCTACTCCTATAGATCGTCTCATCACTTATTTTTCTGATTGGAGGAGATTGAAGACAGCAGTTGCCTGGTACCTCAGGTTAAAGACCATGTTGATGGAACGAAGTGACTGTAGAAGACAGTTGAATGCTTCTGTGGTTAACCAAGGAACTAGCCAGGGCAACAAGCAATGTGTGGCACCCAGGAGTTGTGTTTTGACATTGGACGACCTGTTGGAAGCAGAGGTTTCTATCATTCGCTATTGCCAGGCACAGAAATACAACGAAGAGATTTCTGCTCTCTCATCTGGAAGGACAACTGTGAGTCGGCAGAGTTCTTTATACAGGCTGGACCCGATTTTCCATGATGGGCTCTTAAGAGTTGGAGGTAGATTGAGCAGAGGAGCAATGCCAGAGGAGACCAAGCATCCACTCATTCTCTCCAAGGACCAGCATATTGCCATGCTCATTCTCAAACATGTTCATCAGAATCTGGGCCATGGGGGACGAGCTCACACACTATCCTCGGTGAGGAAGAAGTTTTGGATCACCAACGGCAACTCAGCTATTAGGAAAGTCATAGCTGAATGTGGATTTTGCAGACGCTACAATGGCAGAGCAGTGGAACAAAAGATGGCAGATCTTCCAAAGGCGAGAATCCTTCCTGATCTACCACCATTTACCAACACTGGTGTGGATTACTTTGGACCAATTGAGGTGAAGAAAGGAAGATCAACCTGTAAGCGCTATGGAGCTATATTCACCTGTATGGCGAGCAGGGCCATCCATCTGGAAGTAGCAAGCTCATTGGACACAGACGCATGCATTAATGCTCTGCGGCGTTTTGTCAGCAGGAGAGGACAAGTGACACACCTATGGTCGGATAATGGTACCAACTTTGTTGGAGCCGAAAGGGAGCTGCGTGATGCTTTGGCTGCATTGAACCAGGATAGGATTCAAGGAGTCTTGTCACAGGTTGGGATCCGTTGGAATTTTAATCCACCAACCGGTTCGCATCATGGTGGTGTTTGGGAACGGATGATTCGCCTGATAAGGAGAGTTCTCAGTTCTGTCCTACGTCAGCAGACGTTGGATGATGATGGGTTTCATACGATGCTTTGTGAAGTGGAGGCCATTTTGAATGATCGACCAATCACCAAGCTTTCGGACGATCCAAATGACCTGGAACCCCTTACACCTAACCACCTTCTTCTACTGAAGGGAAAACCAGCTTTGCCACCTGGAGTGTTCGAGCCTCACGATCAATATGTGAAAAGACGATGGAGACAGATACAATATCTTGCCGATCTTTTTTGGAAGAGATGGGTGCGAGAGTATCTGCCCTTGCTCCAAGAAAGGCAGAAATGGAACCAAAAGAAAAGAAGCCTTGTTGTTGGAGATATTGTAACAATCATGGATGCTTCAGCTCCTCGTGGATCCTGGCCACTCGGGAAGGTGCTGGAAGTTTTCCCTGACAAATATGGGCTGGTACGTTCAGTAAAGCTACAAACCAAATCGAACATCATAGAGCGGCCAGTGACCAAACTCACTCTGCTCCATGGAGTATAAATCGGTAGCATGGAAAATGATGTGTTATAGTTTTGGCTCTTTGTTTTTGTTTTGTTTGTTTTTTGTTTGTTTGAATTGTTATGTCAGTTAACAGTAACAATTAGGGGCCGGTGTGTAGGAGCCAAATCCACTGTTATGGGAATGTATATCTTTTGTTATGACTGTAGGTGGCGCTGTGGGCATGAAAGTCCCAGCAATAAAGGTAGAAGGAAATTTGTTGTTGTCAGGTGTGTGTGACCCGGAAGGGCAAATGGTTTTTGACCGCTTTGGGACGAGTTGGAATTGTTGTTTGGTGTATGAAGAACCGTGATGCAAATAAACCTGGTTTTTGGATCAACGCAAAATACAAGCAAAGTGTGGACTCGTTTTGTCATGCGCGTCAGACAGGTCAGTCTCGGGTCAAACTCCCTCAGTAGCTCGTATCAGACAAGCTCCTTTAACATATATATATATATATATATATATGTGTGTGTATGTATTTTTTATTCTATTTTTTATTATTATTATTGTATTGTGTTGTGTCGGTGTTATGGACCTTTCATGAGATGTGTCCTTAATAAAGTTTGAATTTAATTGAATTGATATGTGGTCTACAGAGTGTGTTGATGGTTTGGTTTATGGCTGACTGATGGTTGCGATATTCCTAAATAGTCGGCATTGCAAAGTTGCATTTTCCCTGTTGCTAAATATCGTAGTGTTGCCAACCATTTTATTTCCGGACTAATCGAGTTATTCCTGTTAGTCGGGGATGTTATTGCATCCCACACTTATTCCACAACAAGTTTTATACCCTCACGATTTAGCCTATATCTCTTGATCAATTCACAGTCTTCCATTGTCTCCAAAACATTTCGTCTCACAGCCATTTTCCGATTCTTTGTGAATAGGTCTTACTGAGTTAGGAGTCCTCTCGAGGACTTTTAAGCTCTCCTAGACTTAGGTGCTAGCCTAGTCCTAACTAGACCTTCGTACTCATTTCATTCATACTAAAGGTCTAGCAGTGCTGTAGAGACAAACAATTTCTCACTTGAAGGCGGGTTAGGGTGACCAGATGAGATTGGCTGAAATTCGGGACGTTTTTTTTGTGTTCGGGGGGGGGGGGGGGTAGGCAGTGACGGACTGGTAACAAAGTTCGGCCCTGTCAATTTTCTCCGGGGGGGGTTTGCGCGATTGTCGACGCCCCCCGTCGACAATCGCGGGGGGGGGGGGGTCGACGGGAGGGGGGGGTCGACGGGAGGGGGGGGGGGGGGGGGGGGGGGCGATTGTCGACGGGGGGCTGCAGTCGACTCAACCTCTCTACGGACGGAGTATGGACAGTTTTTAATGTTTATCAGAAAATAACTACAGTATTCTGCTTGAGTATCATTTTCGGGACAATTAGGGCTGGATTCGGGATTCGGGACAAACGCTTAGATTTCGGGACTGTCCCGAATTTCTCAGGACGTCTGGTCACCCTAAGGCGGGTGCTGTTGAAGTTTAAAACCTATTGGCTCTGCCCAGTGCCACTCTGGATCTGCCTTAACCAATCGCTAACGTTTGGTCGTGACGTATTTCATGCGCCAGAAACCACGTTGCGCGCAGTATACAAACGGCAGATGCAGTGAGCATTAGCATTAGCCTGGTTCCGCCCGCCTCCGTACTTCCGCTCAATAACTGAAATTCGCGCACGACCTATACGTCACTGTTCTCAGGCCGCGCCTCCTGTTCGCTGATTGGAAGGCACATTTGAGGGAAAAGAAATCGTTCTAACATACAGCACCGCCAGACCTTAGTACTGAAGTGAAATGAAAATTGAGCGGAAGTACATAGGCGGGCGGAGCCAGGCTACTTAGGTGCTACTTTTAGGCCTAAAATACTTTGTGAATTGCTCTTAGTGAAAACAATTAGGAGTCCTAAATTTAAGACTGACACACCCATTATTTTTAGGAGTTTCTCCTAAATTCGCCAGTTAGGAGCTACTTTTAGCCCTAAGATCCTTTGTGAATACAGCCCCAGATGCAGAAGAAGCTAGTCCTAAAATACCAATCTATTGTAATGATATAGAATGACATGGTATATGTCTAATGCCACATAATGATGAATCTGAGCTCCTGTATAATTCTATGTTAATTTGAACTGTAAAGTTATGCTGCTAATGGTGTTCTGCGTGTTTCCTTTTAACCAAACGTCTAAAAGTGTCTTCAAGGGTCTCAACAGAACTCAAAATAACTCAAAAGCCACTGCATTGAAATTGCATCTGCATCTAAATCGTTGAGATGACGATTGGTGTAAAGCGTGTGTGTGTGTGTGTGTGCATGTGTGTGCGTGTGTGTGTGTGTGTGTGTGTGCGTGCGTGCATGTGTTCCAGCCAAGTCTCCGTATACTTGTGAAAAACCTTTCTGTGTTAAATTTCTTGTGCTTTTTTTGTACCATCTACTGTAGGAAACCCACAGTGCGTTACAACAAAGCTGTTAGAAACCTGGCATCGAGCCCCACCTGCAGACATGCTTCTCTTAACTTGGCAAATTAACAATGGCCCTCCTCAGTTTTCTCTTCTCTTTCTTCTGCGACATATGACTTAAGAGGAGAAGAAGGAAGGAGGGGGGGGGGGGGTGGAGGTGGTGGAAAGGATGGAGAAAAAAAAATAGCAAAAGATGGGCGGGGGGGGGGGGAATAGATGAGGAAGACACAAAGAGACAAAAAGATACATATATATATATATATATATATATATATATATATATAGAGAGAGAGAGAGAGAGAGAGAGAGCGACATGGCAAAAAAGAGAGAGAGAAAGAGAGAGAAACAGGTGTGTGTGTGTGTGTGTGTGTGTGTGTGTGTGTTTGTGTGTGCGTGTGAGTGTGTGTGTGTATGAGGTGGGGGGGGGGGAAGAGATGGAGGGAGAAAAATAACCACACATTCAGAATAAATATGAAAAAAATAGTATTCAGTGTGGACAGAGTGAAAGAGGAGATGGGAAGGGAAGATATAACAAGATTGATGACAGGAGAAGGGTTTAAGGGGTGGGAGAGAGCCTGTGTTAACGAGGAGCCAGTCAGTCAGAGATCAGAGTGGGGAGCAGAGCTGGGACCTCTGAAGGAGGAGAAGAAAATGATTCTATTCACTGTTATCTATATGCTATTATCTGTCTGTCTGCCCTCTCTCTCTCTCTCTCTCTCTGTCTGTCTCTCTGTCTCTCTCTCTCTCTCTCTCTCTCTCTCTCTCTCTCTCTCTCTCTCTCTCTCTCTCTCTCTCTCTCTGTACTGTACAAGATTTTCCTGTAAAATAACTGTAAACTGGCACTTACTGTACTAGCTGCCAGTATACTTTACAGTGTACTGTGTGCCTGTCCATGCATCTGTCTGTCTGTCAATCTGTCTATCTGTCTGTCTGTCTGTCTGTCTATCCACCTGCAGGGGGGCGCCAATTGGGCACTTGCCCCCATATATATATATATTTGTATTATTCAAATAAATATATATATAATAATAGTTTTGACTCTGTTTTCTCCAAATGTTCGTAGTTGCCAGTTCCCTACTTATCTATTTGTTATGAGTGTGATGCAGATGAGAGACGGTGAGGGAGGGGCCAGGTGTGGATGGTCACTGCACCAGTTGACAGTGCACTGTCTGCATTTGTTGTATGTGTTGTATATTTTTAAAATATTTTTTAATAACTGCACACAATATGTTGAGTCTCCTTTATTGTTTACCATTTTTGCACACCTGCTAATGTTCTTTTATGTTTATAACAGTACAAATAAAGTTTAAAAAAAAAGAGTTATTTCCTCTGGAGATGGAGTTTTTTTTGGGGGGGGGGCGTTTGGAGATCTGGCCTAGGAGATCAGGCCACTGTCTGTTGGTGTGTCCGTCCTCCTGCCATCACATCATGCCCCTCACTATTTATCCAGTGGTGTTCACCCCACCACGGGTCTGACAGACGCTAGCGTTTTCCTTTCATGGTGTAATGCTAATATGCCTGAAACTCTCATTTCACAGGGATTAGCTACAGGACGTAGCGGCACGTAGCGCAGTGTAAAATCAGCTTACCGCTGTCTCCTCCACCACAGCAATTATAACACATCAATGGTAAAATGAACCACTTGGATTTTTATGTACTGAACTGCACCATGTGGCTTCTTGACTTGGAGCTGGTTTATCCCCTTCTTACTACTTCCTTTAATTCTGTTGTTTTCCTTGGGGTTTTTCTAAACAGCAGAAGGCGGCGCCAGAGTTTTATGTTTGCAGCCCGTAGAGCTGTTTTCTTATTACACACACATTATAAAAAGGTCTATAAAGAATAGACCCTTTTATTAAACACCAGTGGCTTACGGCTAATCACAAATGACTCTGGTGCTGTTCCTCGATGCACGTAGGCCTACTGTATAGTAAAAAGAAAACAACTGAAAAAGAATGAACTTTTGATCTAAACGTCCTCCATCAATCAAACATAAGTAAAGAAGATGATAGACATCAGACGGACAGAAAGGATATACAGAGCATACAGACATACAGATGGACAGTATAAACAGACAATAGAGATAGACAGTACAGACAGACAGACAGAAAGTACAGAGTCAGACAGACAGAAATTGTATGAAACTGAACAGACAGACAGACAGACAGACAGACAGACAGAAAGACAGTACAGACAGACAGAGGGGAGGCAGTCAGATAGACAGACAGTATAGAAAGACAAGACAGATAGACAGACAGTAGGGAGACAGACAGACACGACAGTATGACTACATACAAGGGTTGACTGACAGACGGACTGACCAATGAAAGACGTCTCTCCCAGGTAGCCGCGGCGCCTGAGGACCAGCTCTAGGAACTTGTCGTCCTCGTCCACCACGTAGTACTCCTTCTCCAGCGAGATCCAGGCCCAGTCCAGACGGAACTGCTGCCGCTTCAGTGTGTTCCCGGCTAGATACAAAACATGGTTTTGTGGCACACATTAGTGCCTCTATAGGGCTTGTACATCACAATGCATCATGGGATTTTTTTGTTGGCGATACTCCTAAAGCAACGGAAATATACCGTAACCTAGGCTGATGAAAACGTTATTTTGCCACGTCTCGCATAAGAAACGCTGTGGCAGTTTCAAACATAACAGTGTCTCCCCATAATGACAAATCATTTCACGATTAATTACTAAACAATGACCAACATTACTACTAACATAATAACTTACATTGCAATGCTCCTATGCTTCCAAAATGGAGGTGGTCATTGCGATGTGACTCTTGCGATCTACAAGCCCTATAAGCGGGAAGGATCGCACTACTAAGCCCTATAGGGTCTAGCACGAACATGTTTAGGAGCTTCATGTAATCACCATGTCGTCGTTTTATTTCCCCCGATAAAATGCTTATAGTTGAACAATTATAATGTAAGCACTAACATGGTTGAAATGGTTGAAGTTTTATATAATCACCTATTGTCTTTTTTCCCCCATAAAAAGATGTATAGATGAAATTACAAATTATAATGTAAATGGTTGGTCATTTATTTTACAGAGCTTTTCCTCCACATAATGGGCCACTTGGCTGGAGGCTGATAGTATTGTTGACACAGCCATCTTCAACGGCATTGGCTGCCTTGTAGTCAGAGCTATACAACCACCAATCAGACCGTGGTTGGGCGGGACAATGGGCGGGACAATGGAAATGTCAGATTGTTGAGAAGATGATAATATAGATAGATCCACTGTCAAATCAGCACCAAAGCTGAAACATGTTCACTTTGTTAGTGATTCTGATTGGCAAACAAAACATGGTTGTTTGGTCAGGTGTGTTAGTTTTAGGATTTCACGTCATTAAAAAAAACAGGCTGTAAATCATGTTATAATACCCCATCGGATTTTCTGATTGACTGCACTTTGTAGCAACAAGCTTGCTCCATTATACAAATATATTTTTGTGTAGGCCTATTTATCTTGTTTAGTGAAAGACTTTCCATCAGAAAATAAATCAGAAGCCTTCTTCAGTCTCTGGAGGATTCAAAACAGATGCAATCAGTCTTGCCAGATACATCTAAGTACACTTTATTAAATTAATTCCAAGCAAGAGCACATGTTCAACCCCTGGCCTTTTTGTACAATGTGTTGGGTCGAAGTAATGGCTATTTACTTACTACTAGGTTTTAAGAAACTAAATAAGACAGTTGTGAAAAAATAAAGAATATATAACTTTTATGACCCAAGGGGGCAATTATAAGTTATGCTCAGCGTGTAGACAGAATTTCCACACATCTCTCACAGATTCACGCAGAATAACAATGGATCCATAGACGAATCAAACGTTATGACACACATATCTTATCGCCTGTTGTCAGCAAACCAACGTGTTCTGCGTCAACTCTATTAGCATTTAAATTCAAACCCAAAGTTTAACCTTCACCCTATCGAAACAGCTTTTGAAAAAAAGACAAATATTCCACTTCCTCCCTGTGCTAACCAATGTGTAGCTGTGTGCTATCAGTTTTCCCCCTGAGCGGTTCGTTTATATTGCCGGGAAAAAAATTAGCTGGGTAAACAGCGGTGTTAGCATTGGTCTATTGCTGTCACCTCGACAAGCAAGATAGTAGGAAGGATGTTGTTCGGTGAATAGCTAAATGAGCCACGTGACACAAGGGAAAAGGAAGCGTTGGACATAAAGAGAGAGACGACATTGTAAAAGCAGAATGACAGCCAGACAATGGGGGGGGGGGGGGGGTTGTTTGTTGTCTGTTTAGGAAGGAACAGCGGGCCCCCCTGATTGGTATGTCTGATTGTTACACTATGTGTTAACATGTTGGCATGCGTATATGTGTGTGTCTGTTGGGGCATCTGTGTTTGTTTGTGTGTGTGTGTGTGTGTGTGTGTGTGTTTGTGTGTGTCTGCACATATGGGAGAGAAACAGAAAGAGAGAGAGAGTTTTCATGTGTGTATGTGTGTGTGTGTGATGTTATGTGTTTGTGTGCTGCAGTCACATTGATTAAAATGTAAGTGAACCCCCTGTTTTCAGCTCAAATTCGAACACTACGAGATTTAAAAAAGAGTTTTAGGAAAGAGGAGGGCGTGTTATCCCCATTACGACCCACGCTAACTGTGTGATACTTTTTAAAGCTTGCAGGCCTACCGTTGTGGATGACATTGTATATGAAATGCGCCGCACACCGTGGCGTTATATTATTAGTGTCCAAGAAGCTTAACCCTCTCTCGAACGCGAACGTGAAAGGGACACGAGGCACTTCGACGTCACCAAAAGAACGCAACTTCAGAGCAGTTCAGAGCAGAAGAACGTTCACAACCTGGTTGGCGGAGATCGGCAAAAACATAGAATTTTACCTAAATGATGGTCTTATTTTAGGAGCAGTCACAAAATGGCATAGATTACTATGTTGAAGATCCTATAAGACATATAACCATGTTTAAAACAAACAAAAAAAGTTTTGGGGTTCACTGCCCCTTTAAGGAAAGCATTAGTGTGTATTTATCGTTGTTGTGTGAATCCTATTTGGCTCTTCTGAAGAACATTTCAAAGCATTTAGTTTGGTTAGGTCAGCATGCGGGATCTTAAAAGTGCCCTTTAACTGGAGGCAGCATTATAGTCATACAGCCTGACGCTTTACTCTCACTCTCCCTCATACTCACACAGTAACACACGCACACACACACACACACACACACACACACACACACACACACATACACACACACACACACACACCCACACGGTCTGTGTGTGTGTGTGTGTATGTGTGTGTGTGGAGCCACCCAGGGACTAAGTGGAGGTGAAGAGTTCAGTGTTAAGGCGATGTGCTGAGCGGAGGAGACAGTCAATATAAATTAATCAGCACTCCACCCAAGCCTGGGAGGTCGCCGGGAAAACACACTTTAAATAGGACTTTGGGGGAATACACACACACACACGGCGCGCAGGAAAGTGTGCGATTAAGTATATGGCATGCATGTGTGTTTGCATGTGTTTGTGTGTGTGTGTGTGTGTGTGTGTGTGTTTGTGTGTGCATGAGTGTGTGTGTGTATATGTGTCTATTTTCAGTGTGTGACTCCAGTGGATCTCAAGCAGTCTCTATGTTCTTTGTTTTTCATCCGACAGCCGGACACCCGCTGACCAAACCAGGTGGGGAAAAAAAGAAAAAAACCCACCTAACCTTCAAATCATTCTCTCTACAGCTTCTCTCACACCAACACTCCTGTCTCTATCAATTAAGGATCATGGTTTCTGGTAGTGGGCATACGGATCAGCGCAACCTGTGATACGGTCGCTGATGCTTTTAATGTGAAGAAGAGCAGTGCTCCACAGTAACAATGTGCTTATTTATCATTTTTATGACGATGCAGATATATAACAATAATGTGTTAGAGAACAATTACAAAAAAACAAATGCAATAACTAAAAAAACCCTTGGATGAAAGCCATTATTTTCAACATATGTGTGTGTTTTGTGTAATGTTTAAAAACACCTCAGTGGGATGAAGTTATCATAAAGTAAGCTCTTCTCATGCAGACCGAGGCAGAGGAGAGAACTACTTGTGTGTCTTCTATATGAAACAGGAAACAGCCCTGCGCTGCTAACAACCGGCACTTTTCTACTCTAATTATCCTCTATCGTCTGTCAACAGGAAGGAAAATAGCACAGAACAAAGAATGAACTGCAACCTGCCTCCATTTGTCGATGTGTTTGCTTTGTTTGGTATGAAAGGGTGTGTTAGT
This sequence comes from Merluccius polli, assembly GCA_030340625.1. Lineage (NCBI taxonomy): Eukaryota > Metazoa > Chordata > Actinopteri > Gadiformes > Merlucciidae > Merluccius > Merluccius polli. Next base: position 350,262 of record JAOPHQ010005983.1, read on the forward strand.
GTAGTCATCTTATTGAGGACAACCTTCATGGAGCGTTGCATACGGACCCGGACTGCGTTCCACAGAACTGTTGATCTGTCATTTTAACTCTTTCATTCATCACACCTCTTCAAAGCCTCCTCGTTCTATTTTTAGATAAGAAAGGAATGGAAATAGAAACCTAAATGTGTATTTTCTAAATTCTGAAAATAACCCATAGGGATGTGTCTAACCAAAGCAAATGCGTTGTTATAATGTGTATCCATTAATAAATGATTACAAAATATCTAATACTGACACCCATTTGTGTGAAGGTTTTCTGTATGTCTTGTCTACTTCAGGCAGAAAAGTGTGAGACTGTGAGTACACTATTGTTTACACATGTGTATGTATGTATTGACTGTGTTTATGTGTCCATCATTATGAATATTCAATATGTAATGCTTTAATCCCCTCTGCAATGAAGCAAACATCTTGAGCCCCTGCGTGTGTGTGTGTGTGTGCATAAGAGTGTGCCTGGGTGTGGGTGTGTGTGTGTGCAAAGGTGCGTGCCTGTGTGTGTGTGTGTGTGTGTGTGCATAAGTGCATGCCTGTGTGTGTGTGTGTGTGCATAAGTGCGTGCCTGTGTGTGTGTGTGTGCATAAGTGCGTGCCTGTGTGTGTGTGTGTGTGTGTGTGTAGGACTACATCACACATCCAGACAAAGACTGCTTAAAACTGCCTTCATCTGATTGGCTAATGCAGACACCATGACCTTTACCGTGCATGTTTCAGTACTGCAAGTTCACTACAAGCCCTTTCGTTATTTATTTAGAAAGTGAAGTGAATCAGTGATCTACTGAAGAAGAGGATTACAGTATAGAGAGCAGTAGACTGTATTTACACTGAGCAGCCTCTCCTGCCAGCAGTGTGAATGTGTGTCCATGCAGCCGGCAGATTGAAAGGTCACTTTGGAAATCTATCAGAGGAAGACTGCTGGTGTTTGTGTATTGGCTTTGTGTGCATGTGTGTTGGTACGTGTGTTGGTACACATGTGTGTGTGTGTGTGTGGTTATGTGTGTGTCAGTGTGTGTGTGTGTGTGTGTGTGTGTGTGTGTCTGTGTGTGTGTGTGCAGGCAAATGTATGTGTGCATGTGTGTGTGTGTAGGCGTATGGGTGTGTGTGTGTGTGTGTGCGCGTATGCATGCGTGCGTGTGTGTGCAGGATTATGCATGGATGTGTGTGTGTGTGTGTGTGTGTGCGTGTGTGTAGGCGTATGCATGTGTGCGTGTGTGTGTGTCCCAGTGCATCAAGGCTGTGCCCCAAGCAGTGTGCATGATTGTCGATCTCCCCGAGGGCAGGGTTTATTATCAGCAGGCTGGGCCCAGTATTCAACCCCCCCCCCCCCTACAGGCACAGGTTTGTAGGGCACTGTTCAGCTGGCGGGCATGGGCATAGAGCAGAAGGGTAGGGGGGGGGGGGGTCTCTGTCATTGTTCAGCTAGTAGTTGTACAGACCCTGTGGGAGTGCTTCCTATGGTTTTCCTTCAGTAAGAATATCAAGAATGTGACATCTGGTGATTGTCCAATATGTTGGTGACATCTAACATGGCAGTTACAGTGTGATTGCATGAGTAGGTACCGTGTTATATGCAATGTAACAACATCATCACGTCACAGCGTGTAAATGTTATATGTGAAGTATATGCTGTCACCTGTTGTTACATTTCTTATTGCATGTGTAATTACACTGTACCAAGGACACTGTATATTGTAAAGTGTTACCCAAAAACAGCTCCTTTATATAATGAGATAAAATGATCTTAAAGAAACCAGATAAAAAACATGGTTTCTGGTAGTGGGCATACGGATCAGCGCAACCTAATACGCGTGTATGCATGTATTGAATTCCCCCCCCCCCCCCCACACCTCTCTCTTTCCAACGATGTAGGAGAAGCTATGGTGGCCTGTACTGGCCTGTAAGGTGCCAGTAGGTACTTCCAAAATGATGCCATTGTCTGCGAGAGCATTGAGTAGCCAAGTGTCAAGTGATGAGGTTCCTAAATAGATTCATAAATTGTATTTAGATTTAATTTTGTCTGTTATCGGTCATAGCTTACATGTAAGATAGCGATTAGGATTACAAATTAAAAAATGAGTCCTCTCCATTCTGGGCTACTGTAGAAACGTGGTTGAAAAGGACCCGCTCCCTATGCAGATATAAAAGGCTCGTTCTAATGTAACGAAAACACAACTATTCTTATTTTCATGTGATTATACACTAATTAAAACATATTTATGAATATTCTATTCAATTTCTGCCCAGTCCGTTCCACTAGACGCCACTAAATTCTACACAGTGTACCTTTAATGTGGCATCTGAGGCAGAGGATGTTGTGGGGTGCTTTGAAGTCTGTGTGATGACTGATTACTGCAGGTCTATTTTCCTACTGATGTGTACACACACCCACCACCACCACCCAGGGCAGTGCTGCTGGCCGTGAGGCTCGAGGACAATGATATGATGGCTGCTTAAAGGGATCAAAACAAACACACACACACTGCACCCCAGTGTGTGTGCGTGTGTGTGTGTGTGCGCATGCGTGTATGTCTGCCTGCCTGTCTATTTGTCTGTCTGCCCCTCTCTGTAGGTATGTCTGTACAGTTGTGTGTGTGTGTGTTTGTGTGTGTGTGTGTGTGTGCGTACGTGTATGCATGTGTGCGCGTGTCTGTGTGTGTGCCACTGTCTCTCTGAGTCTCAGGTGAATGATAACTCCCTAAAAGGAATTGCTCTTCTGCTCCAGAATTTCAATGAGTTCACACACAGAGAGTGAGTGCGAACACACAGTGTTCTTCTCAGCGAGCCACCTTCTGACGCCAGTGTAATGCTGACAGATGACTTCTATACATTCTGGAAAGGTTACAGGGAAGAAACTTCTGGAAGTTAAGCGGCGACTAAACGCAGGCCGCTTGAACGTTATTGAAGTGATAACATTTCAATTTTGTTCTTCACTCAATTCTCACTTCCCTTCCTTGATTATTTTTCTTGCCCCTCTGTGACTGATTTGGTCGATGTTGTAGTTGTGATTATATGTCTTTTATTCTATTGTTTTCCTTCTACTCTAGACTTGGTTAAAACAAATAGGTTTAGCAAATGTGTGACTTACCTTGTAAGAATTCACTTGACAAAATTAGGTTAAAAGAGATGACCTAATTTTTCTAAACTGGGAAGTTATAGCTAGAGTGAAACATGACTGATCTGGTGCACAGTTAAAATAGGAATAAAAATGAAAAAGACAAGAAAAATCCAGAAGAACCATGGTTAATGACAATTATACATCGAGACGGGGAACTTGCCAAATGTATATTTTTTCAAAATGTAGATAATATCGATTACACACTAAGTTAACCATTTTTAACTGAGAAGAGTAGCTAATGGGACAAAACCAATTTGCATTAAGAACACATTTGAAACAACAAAAATATCCATTTGAACATTTTTGAATGTTTGAATAACATATATGAAGGACTATATGAAATATATCAATATTAACAATCTATAAATTGAACAAATGAATCAAATGTATTATAACATGTAACAGGCTTTATTATTCATTGTGAAAGCTAGCAAGTCATTTAGCCATTTGCTATATATGATACGATATGCCACACAGGTGATCAAATTTCGACTGTCCCTTTGTGACAATGACAGCGGGATTAGAGAGCTGGTGACTCAGCTGGGAGGGCTAGCCTGGCAATGTCAACGTTAGCTCGCCACAGCTAACTTTAGCTTAGCCAGTGGTGCATTCTAGAACACTCAATGGCAGTTTTTCGGTGCTGGATTTTGATCACGTACCCCTCGCTTTTGGGGAAAACCTCCCAAGTCCCAAAACCGAAAAATTAAACCATTCACCGAGCAAGAATTTGGTGAACATTTCGGTATGCAGTTAGGAGAATAAAGACAAAATAATGAATGACCTTTAGCATACATTGAATTTGATTTGATTTGTTGACTAAATCATCAATTGAATGCCAGATCGAATCCCTCGTTTTTCTTCTCCCCAAAATTAGCCCAACATTTATGGCTTTATATTCATGTAAATGTGCACAAAGCTTAGGCTACATAAATATTGATGAAAGCAAGGTACAAAGTGCTGGTAGATTTCTTTCTTAAGATGAGCGCAAATGAGTAAGGTAAAATTATGGGAAGCGCTTTATATTAAGGTCCTTGTAATAAGCATTAGTAAATAGGTAATAAGGCCCTTAATAAGCATTAGTTAATATGTAATAAGGGCATTATAAGTCCTTATAATATGATTATTAAATAGTTTAGGCTTTTCTTGTTTTATTAAGATTAATACATACTTTATTATGCATTTATTAACAGCTTTTTAAGCTTTTTGTGTTGCTCTAAGATTAAAGACTTTATTATGCGTTTATTAGCAGTATTACCAGCTCTTAAATGAAGGATCTGATATTCAGAACAACATCAATGATACGGTATCGGAAACCGGAAATACGGCAAACACATTTCTTATCAACAAAAGCTTTAAGTGCAGCTGTTTGTTCTTCTTTTAGAGAAAATATACTGTCCATTTCATTCAATACTGTCACAATAGTGGATTAAACAGACCAATCCACATCATCGGGAGCCATCTTGGTTGTTTACGAAAATGCCTCAACGGCGCTCATCTGAACAGTCATTGTATCCAACCCGTCCCTTATTAGATAAATGGTTGTGATTGGCCAGACCTGGGCCAGGTCGGCTGGAAATCTGTCTTAACGGGAGGGGGGCCAGACCATCTGCCACAGAAAATAAAACATGAGCTCGCAGATTTGTCTGGTTCCCGGCTAGAAATATGTATGAAAAGAGAATGGGGAAAAAAGTGATTTGCAGACGATTGCTTCCACCCTGTGGCAGAAGAGAGCGTAGCAGCTAACTTTTAAGATGAGCTCTCGCTTAATTATACAAGTTTTGACGATTGAATCGTACATGTTGATGTTTTGGGGAGAGGTTTCAACGGTTTAAAAAATGGATATCGCCCAACCCTAATACACACACACACACACAAATGCAACAATGAGGGAGTAATGAAGACTGCAACATTTCAACCTTAATCCTTAAGCCTTGAATTCCTATGTGATAGTCTGACACATGCCTAGACATATTAAAACACCCCATAACAGCCAGGTTAAAATGCTATTGGAGAAATGGAACACTGAGAAACAGACAGACAGACAGACAGACAGACAGACAGACAGACAGACAGAGAGAGAGACCCAAAATAACACAAAAGAGGGCAACACAGAATTATCATGAAGGATGACTGGGAAACATCTGACAAGATGGCGGGCTGACAGGAGAAGGCGATGAGAGACATGCAGATGGTGCAGACTAAGACCTGTGGGGGGAAATCGTGCGGCAGGAAATACCTCACTACCGCAGGCAGATCAGGACGGGAAAAATAACCTTTTTAAGTGTGTTTGAGAGTGTGAGTGTGTGTGCATGTCTGAAAAGATAAACTTTGTTTTGGCAGGGTAACAATAAGGGTCACGGGGTTAACAAGGCCAATTGGTATCCACGGAAACAGCAAGTGTGGGCTCGCTTGTGGGTTTTTAGGGGACATATCTGGCCTGTCAACCGCAGCCCTCCAGCAGGCGAGATATCAAGAAGAGATAGTGGGCAGAGCCACAAAATCAACACTATGCTGCTAATGCTGCTAAGTCCGGACACAGAGGTCATACATGAGTACCGAATCTCCTGACAGACCTCATATTTATGACCTCATATTTATGAGGTCTGTCATTTTAAATTTTAAATTGTTTCATTATAAGTCCACTAAAAAAGGATCATGTGGTCATGACGACCAGATGCTGATGTCTATCCATTGGAGCGGTGTGAATAAATTATGAACAAAGTCATGTCAAAATAAAAGTATAGCTCGGTCTAGCTAGCAGTGAAGAAAGCAGAAACAAATCAAACCTTCTAGTGGCACACACACACACACACAATGATACACAGCTAACGGACAAAAAAACTGTCCCTGTTTACCTCTCTACAAATAAAACTGGAAATAAAGAGCAAAGAAAGTAAAACGATCCGCGGTGGCACCACCAATTCGTTTTACACTTCAATGGAGGCATCTTCGAAGGCAACACCCCAAGACAAAGAGAGACATTACCGCGCTAGGAATATTGTATCAGTTGGAATTCAGGTGTGATGTGGGCAGAAATGCCCCCAGCGGGATATTTTAAGGCAGTGACTCAACTGTTGGGTCGCGAGGGCATTTCTAGTGGGTCGCAGAGCATATGCCAAACCTTCATCTTTAGGAAGAAGCCCATGAATTAACTAATGTTGCAGCTTTTTGTTCGCTAAAGGTTTTACATGAAGGCATTGTTGATTACTGCAATATTGGTAAATATTTTTGACTTAATGACTTATGACACATGTGGGTCCTGAGGCTTGACCAGTTGAGAACCACTGTTTAAAGGGGTTCGTATTGTTGTGAGTTAACACGCTAGCATGTCAGCAACTGCAGCCGAGTAGGGTAAAAAAGAGGGGGTAAAGGTGGAACAAAAGGGATCTGATGTCTTAACCAAACTCACAGACGCAGACAAAGAGGACGTGGAAAGGAGGGGTGGGTAGGAAGTCAAAGGGCAACGTTTATTTTGTCAAGGCAAACATTGACAGCCATTTCGAACAACTAAGGAAAAAGGACGTAAAGGACATACATCCTGATTTATGTTGAGCCTTGCAGCGCCACTCTCGGTCAGCAGTATGCATTTCACATGGGGTTGAAAATGTTTTACCACAGAAAAAACCTCCTACCTGCTACTTCAAGTTTACGCTGCCCTACTATGGCAATTGGTGGAACTATAAGGTGAACAGGACTCAAAATGCAGCAGTAGCAATCTTGGCCCACAAGCACTCCGACTGAGAAAACTAGGTGCCGAGCGAGGGACGGATTGTGTTTTATTTCTTTTCACCTGTGACCACCACGGGAAAGAGCCTGGTTTCTGTGCCATTACAGTTAACTACAGTCATCCCACCTGGATGCTGTGTGACAGAGGGGGCGCTTCTCTGCCACTTCTCCCCCTTGCCTGTAATAGGGTCATGTAATTACCAGTGGCTGCCTGCGAGCGCTGGACAGATCCACAGACTCAGGGCCTTTCATTACTGCAGGCATCGCCTGGCTGCGGAAATATCAAACACTTCTCTTTTGCCCCAGGCCTAACACTCTCGTTGGCCTACAGCAAACCCTCCCTCCGCTACGATGCCGGTGTGTGTGTGAGACAATGTGCGTGTGAGTGCATTACAGAGACATGGTGAATTACGTTCAAACGTGAGCATGAGGCTAATTAACGTTTTACAGTGGTTTCAGCGCAGCCTCTTGATTTTTCGTCTGGATCGGATGGGATTCATCCAAACATGTGCAAAACCCTGTTATTATCATCTAACGTTTCTTATCTCACATATTACCAGGTAGACCTAAGGTTTTTCAGAGGAAATGATGATACAACTGCTGGGATGCCATTAAATGTGATGTGACTGTTCAATTTGGAATTCATTATTTTCAAGGAAATGTTTTACTGTTGTACTATTGCTAATGTATGTATTCTCTCAAAGAAGATGAGAAAGAGCAGAGGAACGGTTCTACTCTCTTTCTGTTGAATCCCTGCGCTATAAGATCTGGTGTTTTGTTTTTTTTGGGGCAGGCAGAAGTGGCATAACACTGATTTTTAAACAGAAGTATTTTAGGCTTCTTAAAGATAGTGACACTTCCATGGAGACACCTCTGAAACTTTGTCTCTGCTGCTCAAACTGCCTCTTGGATAACGTTGAAAGTGTCTCACACATAACTGACTGTCCCCCTCCCCCTTTTGCCTCTTTTCTCACCTCAGAATCAGAAAAGATGTATTGCCATGTAAGCTTTCACATACAAGTAATTTGTTATGGTGTTTTGGTGCGATAAAGAGCAGACTACAAACACAAAAAGAAATGGGTAAAATAAAAAAACCTCTCTCTCTCTCTCTCTCTTTTTCTCTCTATCCTCCACACAAATACATATGTTGTAATTGGCCTGGACAGCACCTAAGTAGTAAATAATCTAGCTCCAGTGCTCCCAGAGAGTACATCCATCAGGAAAGGCTTCAACGCTAAACCCTCTCAGTGTTTTGTTTGCATCAGAAAACATCTTACGTCTTTCTGCTTACAACAATTTCTGAACCTGGCCTCAAAATTGGAGCGGCAACAAGCAGCCAAATCACTGAGGACAACAGAGCAACTCGACGCAGCCTGTGTAGAGGAAGACATAAACTGGCAGATGTGTGGTGTAATCTATGGGGAATAATCACATCCAGCCCTGAGAAGACTCATTCATGCTTATTGAGCTACATGCGAACAGGGGGTGAATGGCAGGATTGACAGCGTTGTTCAATGCAGGACATGACACTCATCCTTGTTTTGTTAAACCATGTAACACCTGTTGCCTTGTTTGTCTCAAAAAGACATAAGAGAGCCAACCCCATGAATTTAGAGAGGGTTTTTTAGGAGCTTTTCAGGACATCTTAAACGTTTTACCGAAGATAACATCATTCAATTCAATGTGCCACATAACCCAGAGAGAACGGCAGGCCCCTCAGAAAAATCGCTGTCCAAATCTGGTCTGCTTTGCCCGGCATTCTAAACACAGCTCGCGGTTAGTGCATTAGCGTGTCAAGGTGGCAAGCTTTGTCAAATGGATCAAGTGCTTATTCCCGAAACCATTAGCTTTCACGCTGAGCAGCTAACTAAAAGCACAGCACTTTTCTCTTTGACAATATAGTCTCACAAAGAGATGAAATGAAGAAAAAATGTTTGAGTTAAGGAAAAACAATTGATGACGGCATTGTTCGAAAAACAAATCGATTCTTGACAGAAGACACTCTCCAGGCGAAAAAAAACAAACCAAAACGTATTCAAAAGTAACTTTGAACAGCGACCCATATTTCTTTCCCTAGATGACATCATATCCCGGTGATTCTATCCTGAGAAGCAGTGATCTCATTTATCTTTTTCTTGAAAGTGAAAAAGAGAGGGTTTTTTGTTGTTGCAAAAAAAAATCAAAGCCATTAATTCTACATGTCCCATGATGGGAACATTACAGCTGCAAATGGCTGCTATACTGGGAGCACTGCTACCGGTAATTATTTTGTTGCTCATTACTGTGAAATACAGAAATACAGGTTTTTACATCCAACAATCACTACTTCTCCGGGGATGAACTAAAAAAAGGTTTCTTTAGTGGAGATTTACGTGTGATAATGATGATGAAAATGACAAAGGCTCACAAGCATTTCACTAATTCATGTATTACATGAATTAGAGTTTTATAAATAAATTACCATTACTCTTGACAGAAAAGGCTTAACCAATAATATTATATATATACAGTATATATATATACAGTATATATATATATATATATATATATATATATATATATATATATATATATATATATATATATATTCAATTGCTCAGGCAAACACAGCAACACGATTAATAAGAATAACACCAGTCTGGATATCAATCACCTCATGTTTTTGAGAAAAGCAAAGGAAATTACAGGTAAGTAGCTGATTTAAGGTTTAATCATAATGAAAGCTTGCTTGTTGTAACCATCATGCTTGTTACCAGCAGAATTCAACATGTGTACTTTTAGATTGCAATTTGCCCTGTTTGTTGTTTTGTTTTTGTCCAATAAATGAACCCCTGATTTCTCAGATTTCCCATTAAAATAGCTAAATCTGATTTGTATTTAAGAAAAAAGATTTGACTTGGAAAAAAAAGCTGTTGTCCTACCATTGTCCTGGACGGAGAACAGGAAGTGGTCCGACGTGGCGTTCTCTTGGTTCTGCAGCACATAGCAGACCTTCAGGTCGTTAATGTCGGCTGAAATGAGAATACAGATTCATTAAGATCATTAGAACCAATACACACAAATTGTAATCATAGTGACAAGAACATGCAAGTGAATGCCCCCTAAAAAACAAATAATGGCATTAATCATGAATCACTAATTAATCACTGATGTATACTGATTTATTAATGTTCATTGTAGCAATCTACTAAGATCACTTTTGCCACAATTGACTCATTTTTTTGGACTGGACCTAGTAAAAATAACACCTAAATCACAAGGCACACATGAAAGCACAGCTTTCATTGAAATGTTAAGCAAGAATCTTTCATGTGAACACTCAAGCTGTGCTAAAATATATCCCTTTTTTCCCCACACTTCAAGGATCTTGCTGGCATGCTTGTCTGTCAAGCTAATGTTTCAATGACAGAAGGAGTCTCGCTCCGGCTATATCAGCAAGTGTAGCAGCAGGGTCTCCGTCCACAATCACACTCCAACTCAAAACCCTTATCAACCCTCCGCAGGAACAACTTCTCTTATTAACCAGAGAGAGAAACAGTCATACACCCTTAAACCAGGGGAGAACGAGATTAATTTACGCCCTGCTAGTAATCCTAGACGACTGAAGCTGTAGAGGCCATCAGGAAATGCTTAAAACCTTTGAGCCCTGTCACTCCCAGACCCAGTGTGGTCTCTCGCCAGGAAGTCTTTTAAAAACCAGGTGACGATGGATCTCCAAAATGACAGACAGCGGCCAGGAATGTTAAAAACAGGTTCTACGTGGGGGGGCACCTGCGATGACACAGCTGTTTTCCGTCCTTGACTTCTGTTGAATTACAGGGCTGTGTTTGTACTTTTCCATCAGGCTCTGGAATAGTTACAGTGTAGCAAAAATGAAATGACACATGAAAGGCCTTGGCCCCCTGTGTCCCAAACCAGGGTCCTCATTTATCAACATTGCGTACGAACAAAAATGTCCTCAAACCGTGCGTACAAAGATTTTCAAGTGGGATTTATCAATTTGTTCTTGGTTTGAGAATGTGCGTGCATCGGGAGTAAATGTACACACAGCAAGTGCTAAAGTGAATAGAAAAATTACCAGAGAAATGGCAAACTGGCAAATAAATGCTTTTGATTGATAATTGAAAATTGATCTGATTAATTAAACTATGCTGCATATTCATTTAAGTCATGTCATGAAATTGTATAAAAGATCTACTGTTGTTAGAGGAAGTGTTAGAGGCTGTGGGCATACGAAGAAGGGAGCATATTTTCAGACGCACCAATATTTTGGCGGTGTCCAAGTCCTCTCCACCCTCAGGTTTTTGGCTACTGACACGTTCCAGCGAGAGTTGGGAGATATAGCGGGCATTTTGTAGCTCCACATGTTTAATGACCATATATGATCATTTATGGAGTATGTAATGAGCTAAGCTGGGCATGAGCATGAAGAATTAGAACAACATGTATTTATATCAAGGGAAATTGCACACCGGTGTGCGTACAACAAGCATAAGAATGCATAATAAATCCAAACATTTGAGTGCATACGAACTTTCTACATTTCATGTGTACGATAGGATTTAGAACTTTTTTGATAAATGAGGGCTCAGAGGCTGACTCATACAACAGTCAACACTATTCCTTATTCAGGTTATTCATCACCAAAGCCCTTAACACAACTTGCTACACATTTACCACTGATTGGAATGGAGTGACAATTAGGGAGGTATTGATAAAACATCACACTGGGATTCTTTTTTCTATTTTTATATGTATGACAGGGTATATGGCAATTTAGCAATTTTGTGATTAATTTCCACTTTGCAATACAAATATGAAGGTAATTCTTATTGCAATTTCAACAGAAATGTGAGATATATTTTAAAGCTGGATTGTTTGTTAGGTTGAGTTTGTTCACGTTGCAGAAATTGTAACGTTAAATTAACATTGAAAAATGAATTGAGGCAGGTGGTACAGGGAGAGAAGACAATGGCAGATATGAAGTCAACACGGTGAACTATGGGGGCACTTTCATCATCAAATATTTAAAGGAGAAGCCACACGGGACGTGCCCTGGAAATCGTATGTGTAAATACAGACTGAGGGATAGTCTCTTTCACTTGGCTGCCTCCTCTGACGAGCATGCTTGCTTTCCACCTCTCTCTCTCTCTCTCTCTCTCTCTTAGCGGCTACCATGCTAAATAAATGGCGGTGAGAGTCTGGTTCTTTTTTCCTCACTTAGTTCTTTCATCGCCACTAACCCCCACCCAACCTATTGCCCAACCTCTTTTCGGCTCTTCACACTATATCCTCCATTTGCTTTCACCTTCCAACCAAACCTTTCATTCTCAATCTCACACACACACACACACTCGCAGGACATGGTATCTGCCACAACAACTGAATCCTGTGCTGCTTTTTTCTTTCCTTTTACACAAATACATTTAATTTTACACTTGCTCACATTGCTTCACACAAACACTGAAATGGTAATTGCACTATGTTCTTCAGCCTGAATCCAATAGCCCAACAGCCTTATTGATTAGCCCCCTATAACACTCAATAGATCACAGAAGCATAGCTGCAGAAACGCACACAAACTAATTTAACGCTCCTATTATTTTCTCTGGCTCAAATATCATATGTGGTGTGTGTTGGAGGTATTGTGCATTGGAGGGTTTATGCATTTTAACATGTAGTGGCGTCATTGAAATGGATCAACGGTGAATAAACGTCAAGAGCGGCTGCTGAACTCCAATGGCGCCCTGTCACTTCCTGCACGGCAGCTGACCTTTCCCGCTTGATCCCTTTGCTCGGTGCCATGCTTCATTTAACAAACCGCTGTACACCACGCCCGAAGGGGAACCTCTCACAGAGCCGCAACCATAAATTATTCATTTTAAAACCTCCATAAGCCATTTGTGTGACGCGTCAGTCGGACTCTGTGCTTCCGCACGCTAATTATGATTTGATGATCAAGGCACATCTAAATCAGGCCTATGAATTAACTATTAACATATCCAAGCCAGCAGTTGTCACAGACTTGATGAGTCATCCTCCATATCGTCCTCCTCATTGTGCAGCCAGGCCAACAGCCAGGGTTCAGTAAATGTGGGAACTTTAACGTTCTCTTTAGATTATATCCTGGGGTTACGTATACTGTAACAGTATTAAAGTAAACAGATGATTGTGTGCATGATATTATTGACTGATTGTATTCATAGTATTCATAACACGCAATATAATTTTGCACACTGTAGACTAAATGCAGATGAGAGTTGTAAATGCATCACCCTGCCAGATGTCTGACATATCCAGGCAAAAAACAAAACAGTAACAATAAATACAAACAAATTTGTTGAGAGGTGTGAAATGTGATACTCAAATATTAGTTTATAACATTGCTGCATTATTTCATTATGCTTAAAAATTTTTTTTTTTTTACCTTGGCTGAAAGTGTTGATGGAGTCGTTCCCATGTCCCAGGTTTATGATGTAACCATGCGTGGGCTGGGTGGTGATGTGGAACAGCACGGAGGCCGGCTCGCTGTCCCGGTCGTCCACCTTCAACACCTTGGAGCTGAGGGTGTAGCCCAGGTGACCCGTGGCCATGGTCGCCAAAGTGGGTGCCCCTTTATTCACAACAATCTGGGGGACGCCGTTGTGTAAGGACACAATGGCGATCTTCATGGTTTGAGGGCGGTGAGTCTCGAAGACGGTGTCGGGGAATACGTAGAAGTCGGTGTGCGTGCCATCCGTGATGGTGAAGGAAAACGAGTCTTCCGGGGACTCGGTGCCATCATGTTTGTAGGTGATGAGGTTTTCGTTGAGGTCTTGCTTGGTAAAGCTGGTGACCGGTGTGGATTGGTTGTAGAGCAATTTACCACGAACCGGCAGCTGGGTGACGGTGAACTTCAGCATTTTCTCTGCTGTGTCTTGGTCTTCTACGTTGAGCTCAAAGGGTGTAATGAGCTTACTTTGCCCCTCGGTGACCAGCAGATTATTTATGGTTAAGACTGGTTTCTTGTTGTCAACATCAACGATCGACACTCTGAAGGTTCGGAACACCGGGTTGAAGCCGTCGGTAACCTCAAATTCAAAACTGTCCATTTTGACCTCGTCGTCAGAGGTGTGGAGATAATAGATCTTACTGCCAGCGAGTTGGAGCTGAGTGAACGATACGATGGGCATCCCGGGTGTGTCTGTACACTCTAAATGGCCTCTTACTGGGGCCCTGGTAATTGTGAAGACCAGGTGCTCATCGGGGCTGTTGAGATCGGTGGTGCTCAGAAGGTCTGTGGTCAGTGTTACTCGGCCACCTTCTTTGAGGGAAACTCCTTTACTGATCACATCAGGAAAAACCATGTCTATGCTGCCGATGGTGATGTAGAAGTACCGGTCAATCAGTGGGTTCATGCCATCTGTGACGTCGAATTTGACCAAGTCCCGTATGCCCTCCTGACCGTTGTGTGTGTAAACAATTGCCCCTTCGTCAACCTCAGCCTGGGTGAAGTTCATTCCCAGCGTTATGTTCTCCAGTGAGCCTGATGGCACCGTCCTCTGTAGAAGACCCTGACCGGGTCCAAATCGAATGATATAACTGAGGGCGCTATCATCTGAATCTAGATCTGTAGCTTTAAGAAGTCTGTTGTTGATCTCCTTAGACTCTCCTATTTCTACCTCCAGGCCATCATTAATCACCATTCTTGGAGTCTCGTCGTCAACGGCAATAATCAAAACCAACACTGTTTTTTCCACAGAATATTTTCCGTCTGTGAGAATTACTTCAAAGTTGTCCTCCACTGTTTCAGAGTCATCGTGCTCATAAATGATACTCGAAGCCTCCCTAATCTGCTCCAGAGTGAAGTTGCTTACCAAAACCGAGCCTGTGGATAATTGGTTCAGAATGGCCCCATGTTTGGGAGGTTTAGAAACGATGAATGTCAGATCTTCAGGTGGAATGTCAGCATCGGCTCCGTTCAGAATCGGTGTGTCTATTATAATATTCATCCCTTCCATGACAACTATTTCCCGTGTGAAAATCTCTGGCTTCTCGTCATTTGTGGGAATGATTACAATGGGGAAGAACAAGGTCTCTGAAAAATTAATGCCATCGGAGCATCTGAATGTGAACCGATCCTCTACCGGCTCTACTCCTTTGTGAATACTTTGGACAAAGTAGATGTTTCCTTCTCTTACGTCCCTAATGGTGAAAGCACTAACTGCTGTTCCTGACCTAGACTTTTCTGAGCCCGGGGCAGGAGAGATGTTTTCTACATACCCAGCAGTGGGCTGGACAATGATGGTGCAAAGGATATCTTCAGAGGGGGTGTCGTTATCATCGGCATTCAAATACTGAGGGCCAATGCTGTATTTCTCACCTTCAATGACGCTGAATTGAAGCCCAACGCCTACTTCAGGGGTCTGGTTGTCAACTGGGAGAATAGCTATGGTGACGCGAACTCCGTCGATCCTATTACCACCTACTGTCCACTCCTCGGACATATCGGTGAGAGTCAGATTGAAGCCGTCCTGCAAAGGCGCAAGGCCTATCTCGCCGCCGGTGTGCGCGTACACAACCAGGCCATTGATAACTTCTGCCTGTGTGAACCTAGAGGCAGGCACTCCCTTGACCAGGATCTCCCCCATGGCCGGCGGGTCTTCAACTATAAAGGTCAGCTCGAGATCATCGGTGTCTACGTCACTGCCTTGGATGACGTTGGTTGTTATTTCCGTAGCTCCATTTTCCAGCACATCCATGTGGGATCCGACAGTCCCCACGGGGAGGCTGATGGTCGGGGTCTCGTCATCCACAGGCTTTACCACGACACGCACTGTCACGGTGACGATGTGGATGCCATCGCTGACATCCAACAGGAATTCATCACTCACTGTCTCGTCTCCATTTTGAATGTAGGATAGTTTACCTTCTGAGATATCCTCCAGATTGAAGGCCTGACCTTTCTCAAGGTCAGTGAATGCCAGCTGGATCTGGCCATGTTTAGGGGCCTGGCTGAGATTGAAGGTAATCTTTTTACTGTGTGTGTCAGGATCCGCACAGTCTAGCTCTGCAATGGACAAGATGTGTACACCTCGCTCAAACACAGCAAAGCCGGTGTTGGTAATCTGAGGGGGTTTGTTGTTGACTGGCTGTAGGAAAATGACAAAGGTGCCCTCCACACTATTGCCAGCTGTGTCTTCTACAGAGTAGCGGAACTGCACTACATGGGCAGTGATGCCGAGTTCCACGTCAGGGGGGCTGTACGAAATCTTGTGATGGTTAATTTGGGCTTGGGTGAACTCAGTGACCTCCCGATCTGGGCTGTCAGTCAGAACCAGGGAACCGAACACGACCGGATGGTTTTCGTCCATGTCCGTAGGGGGCTGGACGACTATGTATTTGAGATCGCGGTCCTCTGAGTCTAAATCAGTGTATCGGAGAACATCCTTGTTGAAAGCATTTAACTGGTACTCGTGAACGGTCATCTGTAAGGTGGTGCCAGGGAACAGCTCAGGGGGGACGTCATCTATGGGTAAAACTCTGATGATGAATGCACTCTCTCCAGACTCATTAGGCGGGTCATTGTCATCCTGAACTGTGAACACAAACTGATCTGTCACTGTGTCTGTATTGTGGGGACCCGTGTGTTTGTAAAACAGTTTCCCATCAGTGATGTCTTTCTGCAGCCACTCCGTCACCTCCTTCTCATAGACCTCGTCCTCCGCGTTGAACCTCCAAGAGGACGGGTCCTCCGGGGCGTCCGACTGCCTCAAAAGCACCACACTGATGGTAGACAACGGAGGAACAATGGTGAACTTAATAGTTGAATCTTCAGAGTCGATATCGGCTGCACTGAGCATTGGTGTAGATATGGGCATCATCTGGTTCTTGAACAGCACCAGTCCCGTGTTTGCATTTATGATTGGCGGCTCGTCGTCTGTGGGGACAACTGTGATGGGGAAAAGGAATTCCACCTCGTTCTTTCCATCGGACATCTTGAAGATGATGTTGTCACTGTAAGTGTCACTGCCGTCATGCTGATACACAACCATCCCGGAGGTCAGGTCTGACGGGGTGAAGAACTTCCTTTGGGAGCCGAGCACCGTGAGGTCACCGTGGCGTAGCCCGTCGACCACGGTGATCTTGACGCCGTCCAAGTTGTCCTCGTCGCTGATCTCCAGGTTCTGGGACGTAAAGAGTTGCCGGGACTGGCCTTCGTACAGCAGCTGACCTGTATTACGGGTCACAACGGGCGCCATCGAATTCATGGGTTTCACAACAATCATGAAGGCGAACGGGTCTGAGACGGCGCCGTCCGTGTCCACGACCTCAAACTCCAGCTGGAAGATCCTCTCGGTGTCTGAATCGAGGGAGGGGGGTTTATATGCTATTTTGAGCTCCGTCAAGTCTCTCTGGTAGAAAGATGTGATTGGGAGGTTTCTGTCATCGGTGCTGACTATGTAGCCCTCTTCATATGATAGGGGAGAGGTAATGTTGAATATGAGCTCTTCTGGGTCCGACTCGGCGTCTTCAGCAGCAATCATGTCAGGGGTAAGAGCTGTCAGTACAAATTGGCTCACTTCCATCATCATCATGGACACAAAGCTGGGCTTGGGTGGCGTGTTCTCCTCTCCCTCTCTGATGCGAATCATGAGATGGAAATATTCTTGTTTGACTAAATTGCCTTCCTTGTCGTGCAGCTCCACCACCATGGGAGCATAATCCTTGTTTGGGGATTTGCGGTTGAAAGTGTGCTCATAGCGGATGTCAGCCTGGGTGAATTCATCACAGTCCATCATGTTAGCAAGTTTCCCTCCGTCAATGAGTTTGCCGTATCTGGGTAGTGCGCTGCCGCCGGACAGCGATGTCACCTCGCATCTGTGAGAGTCTCTGTCGTATGTGAAGTCTAAAACCTTTGTGTCGATGGGGTTACTGATCCCTTTGAAACGATCAACGGTCAAAGGCATGTTTTTGGTGAGCAACTCGAGCTGCGTAAAAACCACCTCTATCTCCATCATGAACGGTATAATGATGGTTTCTGTTGGCGTGTCGTACCGGAGCTGCAGTCTTACCCGGTCCTTGGCCGGACTCCTGGACCCGAAGTGGGAGTACGTCGCGTCGTTGGGACCGAAATCACACGGAAACTTTTTGGGAGCGAGTTGTCCGGGTCTCTGTGACAGCGGGTCGTTATCCAGGACGGTGATGCTGCACCGGTCGCCGGGCTCGGTCTGAATCACCAGGTCGTTGATGGGATCGATGAAAACAGTCCTCCCGAAAGGCACGCGTATTTGGTTATTGGCGACCAAAATCGTATCTTCTGACAATTCAGACCTCAGTGCGTAAAATAGTCCAGAGCTGTCCGGCTGTGCCCAAACAATACCTGTGCAAAACACGCACAGGAGAAGTCCATGGTAGAGCATCGTGGCGGCTGATGTATCCCCCCTAAACCACCACAAACTGTCACTTATATCCGAGTGATGCTGAATAACAACTCCGCGTCTGAAGCGCAGCATCCGCTCCGCGGGGAGTCACAACGTGTCCAGGCGCAGTCTGGGAGGCGACATGGGCATCTCAGCCGGACCAGCGAGGACTTTTAACTTTAAGCACCGCCAGCCGGCGTAAAAACCCCCACCGCCCATCTCTGTGGTTTATTGGTCCATCCGAAAGGCTCGTTTCCACTCCCTCCTCGTGAATGGATGGAGACGCTGACATTCTCCGAGAGGCGGGGTCTGAGCATCCACCATCCTCCATCCGATTAGGCTGCTGTTCACATCCAACTAATTAGACTGGTAATTGGCTGTAGAACTGAAAGACAGAGAAAGCAGGAACACAGAGCGAACCGAAAGAGAAACAAAAAGAGAAAATTAAAGAAAAATAATATAGACAAACAACAAAAATGTTGTGTATGGTATATGTGAGTTAAAGAGAGAGAGAGAGAGAGAGAGAGATGCTTTTATCAGCTGAGATGAAAACAACAGATAACACATAATAGACAAACAACAAAAATGTTATGTATGGTATATGTGAGTTAAAATCATTGTGCCTGTGTGTGTGTGTGTGTGTGTGTGAGAGAGAGAGAGAGAGAGAGAGAGAGAGAGAGAGAGAGAGAGAGAGAGAGAGAGAGAGAGAGAGAGAGAGAGAGAGAGAGAGAGAGAGAGAGAGAGAGAGAGAACGAGAGAGAGAGATGGAGAGAGATGCTTTTATCAGATGAGATGAAAACAATAACAAGAAAAACCGCTGACCTTCCCTCAAGCCAATGTTGTTTTTATGAATCTCCCTGTAGGCCTGAAAGGGATGACCCTGCCGTTATCAATCTAGCTGGTAAAGATGTATACGAAAGATAAAATCTAACCATATCACCACAGGCAACAGAGTGGGCAGAGCGGGGGTCTCCAGGAGAGATAAATGGTATTTATTGTTTTCCAGTAAATCCTCAAATGAAACACAGAGAAGGGGAGAAGTGTCCTGGGGGGCTAAACACAAAAGGCAGTACCTGCAACCTGCTTAAACAGTATCACATCCTCATCCTCATACAGATAGCCTACATGTCATAGGCCTATTATTAGAAATGAGAAAAATATGTTTTACAATGTAATATTCAACAGGAGCTGCGAATGTAGTTTTTCCATTCAAAATTCCGAACGGCACGGACATAAAAGTAGACTCCTTGTTGATTACAAGCTAAGCTGTTTCTTGTTATTTCAGGCAGAAGATCATTATTAGTCAAGATCACAGAGCATGAGGCTCAGTGCTACAGCATTAGTTTCCCACAATTCAGTAATTGTGAGCCATCATAGACCTCTGCTTGTCATACATATTCATCAAATATAGCTCCTGATAAGGAGTATATATAAGTAAATATAACTCAAGGACAAGGACATTTTCACCTTGATAGGGGCACTATTATAACTTTTTAAAATGCCTTTAAGCATGTGTCATCACACCCTTCAAAAACAACCCATTGAATGGTCAATCTGTGTGACTGAAATTAAACATGTTGTTGGCAGCATCAAACAGATAAGGGATTTGATGAATGTTGCTCATTCCAAGTCCGTGTTGACTGGCAGTGATGTACTGGGCCATTCAAATATAAGCAGCCAAACATCAACTCCTTTTTCACCGGCGCCGTGAACCCATTCAAGGTCTGTATTACGGATTGTAGGTTATCTGTAACACACTGTTGGCCCTATAATGTAGGTGACATTTTGCCTAAAATGCGGGTTCAAATGAAATCACACAAGAAGCACTTATTTCGGGAGTGTATCCCCGGTGTGACCTTTAGGCGCTTTGGATCTCAAATGAGCTAACAAGGTAAAAAATATATATATATCCTTTCATTGATTGTTTTCTTTAAGACATTATTATTACACTACTGTTTAGTCATTTAGCTTTTATCCTACTTTCATTCATGAGCTCGGCATCTTCTCCCAGGGATTGGACTGCAGACATTGGGGATCAAACCCAGAACCTCTTGGCTGGGAGTCCCAACACCCTAACCAGTAGACCAGTGATTCTCAGCTGGTGGGTCTTTTATGACCCATAAGTGGGTCGCGAGGGCATTTTGAGTGGCCCGCAGAGCATATGCCAAACCTAATCTTTAGAAAGAAGCCCATGAATGAACTAATGTTTCAATGTTAATTAATGTTTCATTGGCTTACTATGTCATTGAGTTTAGCTCCAATTGTTGCAGCTTTTTGTTTGCTCCATGTTTTTAACAGTACACAAAGGCATTGTTGATTACTGCAATATTGGTCAATACATTTTTTATTTTAGGGGTTGTGACTTAATGACTAATGACTAATGACACATGTGGGTCCTGAGGTCAGACCAGTTGAGAACCACTGCACTAGACTATCTCACCCGCGGCGCTTCGGCATCGCTGTGTGCAGAACCGAGGCAGTATAGTGTACAACATAGTATAGCGTAGCTAAACCCATGGAACGCTATTTCAATGTATGGAAGAGACGGTGCCTGTTCAACTGCTTCAGATGAGAATCATTCAAACAATCTTCGAGTTAATGTTGGACTTTCCTTGCCAGTGTCATTTTCACAAATCGTACATTTGACTAATAACAACAGCAACGTGGAAAATATTTAACCTGTTCATTTTATTAACACATAAATACTTTCCGTGTAGAGAGAAGCAACAGGTGTTGCTCCAGCAGGGTTTTTTTTTTCAACTCTACTGAACACGGGAATTAGAGGGCCTCTCTTTACTCACCGACGTAACAACAAGGAGCCCCAAACCAGACACAGAACAGGCCAACAGTTGCTTTGTGGGAAACACAACAGTCCCACAGTTTTATCCTGTTAATCACAACCTGCAATTACGTCTTCCATGTGGAAGCCCATCACACACACGCACATGCGCACGCACATACACACTTGCATGTGTGTGTGCGCGCGCACACACACACACACACACACACACACACACACACACACACACACAATACACTTGCATGCACGCACAGAAACACACACACAATCCCCCATCTGTTTCACCTTTGTGTCTGTATTACAGTCGTGAAGTTCTAATGCTTGGAAACCCACAGACTGCAACTTTGGTGTCCAAACAGCCATTTTAGGAACATCTGTGGCCTGTAATTTACAGCCACAATGATTGTGTGAGTGGAGACAAGTGCCAGGTTAGCAAATGTTTGCCTAGCGTTAGCATGTGTGTGAGTGAACGAGCCCTTGCTGTGTCTCACACAATAAGTAAGGTGACATTACAGGAAGCTGTCGCCTCTCATTAGGGCAAACAAGGTCACCATTAGCAAGTGGAGGAGAATTACGATAACCATGTGAAGGCAGGCTGTTAAACAAGACACTGTTCAACTTTCTAGACTACAGGAAGAGGTGGCATTTTGGATCATGGGTTAAATTGTGTTTTAATTCAACCCAGTAACACACTAGTTATTAATTATTTTTTGTGACCGCGTGATACTGTTTAATTCCATGCTTTTTGATAACACGTGATACCCAGGTTTTTGGGGGGGGTTTTGTGCTGAAATGAATGATCAGAATGAATGAAAAACAGAAGAAAAAAAAACGAACTCTTGGTGAGTAGCTGGCGGAGATAAAATGGCCCCAATAAATCCAGTTCTAGAGATTGCATTGTAACCGCCAATTCATTGACCTTGGTCTCCTTTCGTAACTTCTCCACTTTCTACACAAATTCCACAAATCCTCAACTCTCCCCAACCTTACAATGTTTTAATGAATGCTTAATCAACGGCTGTAGGCCTACTTTATTGACTTGTTTATGAAGCGAGAGAGTGCAGTTGGCTTGGTGACAGGACTCCCAGGGTGCAAAGTGCTATGTTGTGGACTGCCCCTTGCTGAGCGGTAGAGTCTAATAAAGGATGAGCTTGACAC
>JAOPHQ010005983.1:375000-400910 GCA_030340625.1 Merluccius polli
AAGATATGAACCCCGGTTGCTGGCGTTCAGCTCATACTAATCCAGCACATGCAATACGTTTCTTACATATAGGATGTATTTGAAAGGAATTCCCTAAATTACACAAAAAAGCAAGTTGGAGGTTGCTTTTGCATTTTGCAATCATATGCACTCTATTGGGATTAATGGCGAACAATTCTTACGCATTCACAGAATCTGCTATTTTTTGCCAGCACGCCTCCCTAGCCTTATTATGGGCAACTGTATCGCCCCTTGCCGTTATTTGCTTTTTAAACTCCTCGTATGAGTTCATAAGCTACTTGCTCCTCCTGAGTGACATAGGCCTACATAGCCCGTGTTCACTCCGTCGGATCCATTGCGTCAAGGTGAATATCGTTGGGTTACGCCCATTTTATGTGAACGCGCATTGAACCTAAAGCGGAAAACCTGGCTTGACAAATGTACTTTAAGTGAGCTTCGTGGAACCGCTTAACTCTTAACTGATCGCGAGTTTCGTATTTAGCAATCGAGGTTTTCCCAAGAAAGCCTGGATATGTTCAGCGAGCTTCGTAGTATACCCCCCAGGTCATTTGTATGGGATCTGTCTGTGGAAAGGGAAACAAAGACAGGTGAGTGGGGTACCAAGGGGTCAGGGGTCTCATGTTAACCCTCTAGTCACAGCAGGATGTACGCGGCCTGTTTCAAGTAGAGCAAGTTTGGATATCTAGAAACATATTGCTATTTCTGTGCTTTTATGGTCAGGCTGGCTCTGGGTTTGCTGGCGGATTTCATTTACCTCTGCTCTATTGGCGCTGCTTTGAATGCTTTCACGTTATGCAAATGAGGGCATGTGCGGCGTGTAGGTGACCAGACGTTCCCGATTTCCGGGGACAGTCCCCGTTTTGGGTGAGCTGTCCCCGGTCAAAGCTGTCCCCGAAAATGTCCCCGATTGACACTGAACGGGGGAAAAATGCGCCCAGATTCAAACACCAGTTATTACGGTAGCCATTTAACGCATCGCCAGAGAAGACGTCGTATGACGTACAGACGCAGCAGCGTCAACAACACAATCTAGAGGCGGTGTTGTACGGTAGAATGTTATCATGTTAAGTTGTGATAAGCCAATCAGAAACGCATTCTGAAACCACTGGGTACAACCGGTACAACCCACTTTTTATGACACAGTCGGTAAGGACAAACCGCCTCTTTTTTTGTGCAGATTTGAACTCACCGGCAGATACCCACACCGCAGATTCGCCAGTACGCCTACCTCACTTGAAATCTTGATCACTTTGTTAAATAAAGGCTTACAAACACGATTTGTCTGCGTTTCAAGATAGCCTCATTAGATTGCCTAAGCACTCTTATGTAGTTGTTCGTGGTTGGCGTTCCCACCGGGATATGAACACTAAACTTTGAGGTTCACATTGGTGGCTGGCTAAATGATGCGCGAGCAGGATAAGCCACGGCAGCGACATAGCGATTGGAGGACAGACACCTGTTTTCAAAATAGCAATTATTAATGCGAATGGACGCATTGTGTATTGGAACTTAGCCAAAGTCTTGCGAGATCCGAACGTTATTAGTAGGCTACTAGCATCCCATATATTTCATTAGAACACATTCACGGTCACAGGTTTGTCAATGTAGGGCCAACATTCTATACAATCCATCTAGCCATGTCTTAACCTAGTAGGCTACTTGCTACAACAGCAAGTCAACACAAATTGCAGAAGTTTTAGTTTAGTCCGCCTTGGCCACTGCGGTCAAGCCAGCCGTTCCTCCGATCACCGTGGTCAAATGAGCCGCACTTACATTTCGAGTGTACAAATATTCTCAGCATTACGGTAGAAGCGGCGAAACGGGCGAAACCGCGTATTCACTTCCGGTTTCTCAAAATAAATGTATTAAGAACCGTAAGCTATAATTAAAACCTACATTTAAATGAAATATGTTGTATTACAGTGTTTCATACGCCCATGATGAATGAAAAACTTAATATCAAGTATCTTTATTGCAACAATGTGGAGAAATGCCAAACTAAAAGTCCCATATTTGTGCTTCCAAGTGGCATGTTTCGTTGTATTTGAACTGCTGTAAAATCACTTTGCTCAATATTCCCTGGCTATGGGTGGTATATTTGACTTCTACACATGTAAGACTATACCCACATGCAATATCAAGCATTTTTACTGTACCATTTTGGAGAAATTCAACAATAAAAGTCCCTATGTGTACCTTCGGATAGCACAATTGCATATATTTGAACTGCTGTAAAATCACTTTGCTCAATATTCCTTGGCTATGGGTGGCATATTTGACTTCTACACATCTAAGACTACCCCCACACTCAATATCAAGCATTTTTACTGTACCATTTTGGAGATATTGTACAATAAAAGTCCCATATGTGTACGTTCGGATGGCACAATTGCATATATTTGAGCTGCTGTAAAATCACTTTGCTCAATATTCCCTGGCTATGGGTGGTATATTTGACTTCTTCACATGTAAGACTATACCCACATGCAATATCAAGCATTTTTACTGTACCATTTTGGAGATATTGTACAATAAACGTCCCATATGTGTACCTTCGAATGGCACAATTGCATATATTTGAACTGCTGTAAAATCACTTTGCTCAATATTCCCTGACTATGGGTGGTATATTTGACTTCTACACACCTAAGACTACCCCCACACTCAATATCAAGCATTTTTACTGTACCATTTTGGAGATATTGTACAATAAAAGTCCCATATGTGTACCTTCGAATGGCACAATTGCATATATTTGAACTGCTGTAAAATCAATTTGCTCAATATTCCCTGGCTATGGGTGGTATATTTAACTTCTACACATATAAGACTACCCCCACATGCAATATCAAGCATTTTTACTGTACCATTTTGGAGAAATTCAACAATAAAAGTCCCTATGTGTACCTTCGGATAGCACAATTGCATATATTTGAACTGCTGTAAAATCACTTTGCTCAATATTCCCTGGCTATGGGTGGTATATTTGACTTCCACACATCTAAGACTACCCCCACACTCAATATCAAGCATTTTTACTGTACCATTTTGGAGATATTCTACAATAAAAGTCCCATATGTGTACCTTCGGATGGCACAATTGCATATATTTGAGCTGCTGTAAAATCACTTTGCTCAATATTCCCTGACTATGGGTGGTATATTTGACTTCTTCACATGTAAGACTATACCCACATGCAATATCAAGCATTTTTACTGTACCATTTTGGAGATATTGTACAATAAAAGTCCCATATGTGTACATTCGAATGGCACAATTGCATATATTTGAACTGCTGTAAAATCACTTTGCTCAATATTCCCTGACTATGGGTGGTATATTTAACTTCTACACATGTAAGACTATACCCACATGCAATATCAAGCATTTTTACTGTACCATCTTGGAGAAATTCAACAATAAAAGTCCCTATGTGTACCTTCGGATAGCACAATTGCATATATTTGAACTGCTGTAAAATCACTTTGCTCAATATTCCCTGGCTATGGGTGGCATATTTGACTTCTACACATCTAAGACTATACCCACATGCAATATCAAGCATTTTTACTGTACCATTTTGGAGATATTGTACAATAAAAGTCCCATATGTGTACCTTCGAATGGCACAATTGCATATATTTGAACTGCTGTAAAATCACTTTGCTCAATATTCCCTGGCTATGGGTGGTATATTTGACTTCTTCACATGTAAGACTATACCCACATGCAATATCAAGCATTTTTACTGTACCATTTTGGAGATATTGTACAATAAAAGTCCCATATGTGTACCTTCGAATGGCACAATTGCATATATTTGAACTGCTGTAAAATCACTTTGCTCAATATTCCCTGGCTATGGGTGGTATATTTGACTTCTTCACATGTAACACTATACCCACATGCAATATCAAGCATTTTTACTGTACCATTTTGGAGATATTGTACAATAAACGTCCCATATGTGTACCTTCGAATGGCACAATTGCATATATTTGAACTGCTGTAAAATCACTTTGCTCAATATTCCCTGGCTATGGGTGGTATATTTGACTTCCACACATCTAAGACTACCCCACACTCAATATCAAGCATTTTTACTGTACCATTTTGGAGATATTCTACAATAAAAGTCCCATATGTGTACCTTCGGATGGCACAATTGCATATATTTGAGCTGCTGTAAAATCACTTTGCTCAATATTCCCTGACTATGGGTGGTATATTTGACTTCTTCACATGTAAGACTATACCCACATGCAATATCAAGCATTTTTACTGTACCATTTTGGAGATATTGTACAATAAAAGTCCCATATGTGTACCTTCGAATGGCACAATTGCATATATTTGAACTGCTGTAAAATCACTTTGCTCAATATTCCCTGGCTATGGGTGGTATATTTGACTTCTACACATCTAAGACTACCCCCACACTCAATATCAAGCATTTTTACTGTACCATTTTGGAGATATTGTACAATAAAAGTCCCATATGTGTACCTTCGAATGGCACAATTGCATATATTTGAACTGCTGTAAAATCACTTTGCTCAATATTCCCTGGCTATGGGTGGTATATTTGACTTCTACACATCTAAGACTACCCCCACACTCAATATCAAGCATTTTTACTGTACCATTTTGGAGATATTGTACAATAAAAGTCCCATATGTGTACCTTCGAATGGCACAATTGCATATATTTGAACTGCTGTAAAATCAATTTGCTCAATATTCCCTGACTATGGGTGGTATATTTAACTTCTACACATGTAAGACTATACCCACATGCAATATCAAGCATTTTTACTGTACCATTTTGGAGAAATTCAACAATAAAAGTCCCTATGTGTACCTTCGGATAGCACAATTGCATATATTTGAACTGCTGTAAAATCACTTTGCTCAATATTCCCTGACTATGGGTGGTATATTTGACTTCTACACATGTAAGACTATACCCACATGCAATATCAAGCATTTTTACTGTACCATTTTGGAGATATTGTACAATAAAAGTCCCATATGTGTACCTTCGAATGGCACAATTGCATATATTTGAACTACTGTAAAATCACTTTGCTCAATATTCCCTGACTATGGGTGGTATATTTAACTTCTACACATGTAAGACTATACCCACATGCAATATCAAGCATTTTCACTGTACCATTTTGGAGAAATTCAACAATAAAAGTCCCTATGTGTACCTTCGGATAGCACAATTGCATATATTTGAACTGCTGTAAAATCACTTTGCTCAATATTCCCTGGCTATGGGTGGTATATTTGACTTCTTCACATGTAAGACTATACCCACATGCAATATCAAGCATTTTTACTGTACCATTTTGGAGATATTGTACAATAAAAGTCCCATATGTGTACCTTCGAATGGCACAATTGCATATATTTGAACTGCTGTAAAATCACTTTGCTCAATATTCCCTGGCTATGGGTGGTATATTTGACTTCTACACATCTAAGACTACCCCCACACTCAATATCAAGCATTTTTACTGTACCATTTTGGAGATATTGTACAATAAAAGTCCCATATGTGTACCTTCGAATGGCACAATTGCATATATTTGAACTGCTGTAAAATCAATTTGCTCAATATTCCCTGACTATGGGTGGTATATTTAACTTCTACACATGTAAGACTACCCCCACATGCAATATCAAGCATTTTTACTGTACCATTTTGGAGAAATTCAACAATAAAAGTCCCTATGTGTACCTTCGGATAGCACAAATGGATATATTTGAACTGCTGTAAAATCACTTTGCTCAATATTCCCTGGCTATGGGTGGTATATTTGACTTCCACACATCTAAGACTACCCCCACACTCAATATCAAGCATTTTTACTGTACCATTTTGGAGATATTCTACAATAAAAGTCCCATATGTGTACCTTCGGATGGCACAATTGCATATATTTGAGCTGCTGTAAAATCACTTTGCTCAATATTCCCTGACTATGGGTGGTATATTTGACTTCTTCACATGTAAGACTATACCCACATGCAATATCAAGCATTTTTACTGTACCATTTTGGAGATATTGTACAATAAAAGTCCCATATGTGTACCTTCGAATGGCACAATTGCATATATTTGAACTGCTGTAAAATCACTTTGCTCAATATTCCCTGGCTATGGGTGGTATATTTGACTTCTACACATCTAAGACTACCCCCACACTCAATATCAAGCATTTTTACTGTACCATTTTGGAGATATTGTACAATAAAAGTCCCATATGTGTACCTTCGAATGGCACAATTGCATATATTTGAACTGCTGTAAAATCAATTTGCTCAATATTCCCTGACTATGGGTGGTATATTTAACTTCTACACATGTAAGACTACCCCCACACTCAATATCAAGCATTTTTACTGTACCATTTTGGAGATATTGTACAATAAAAGTCCCATATGTGTACCTTCGAATGGCACAATTGCATATATTTGAACTGCTGTAAAATCAATTTGCTCAATATTCCCTGACTATGGGTGGTATATTTAACTTCTACACATGTAAGACTACCCCGACATGCAATATCAAGCATTTTTACTGTACCATTTTGGAGAAATTCAACAATAAAAGTCCCTATGTGTACCTTCGGATAGCACAAATGGATATATTTGAACTGCTGTAAAATCACTTTGCTCAATATTCCCTGGCTATGGGTGGTATATTTGACTTCCACACATCTAAGACTACCCCCACACTCAATATCAAGCATTTTTACTGTACCATTTTGGAGATATTCTACAATAAAAGTCCCATATGTGTACCTTCGGATGGCACAATTGCATATATTTGAGCTGCTGTAAAATCACTTTGCTCAATATTCCCTGACTATGGGTGGTATATTTGACTTCTTCACATGTAAGACTATACCCACATGCAATATCAAGCATTTTTACTGTACCATTTTGGAGATATTGTACAATAAAAGTCCCATATGTGTACCTTCGAATGGCACAATTGCATATATTTGAACTGCTGTAAAATCACTTTGCTCAATATTCCCTGACTATGGGTGGTATATTTAACTTCTACACATGTAAGACTATACCCACATGCAATATCAAGCATTTTTACTGTACCATTTTGGAGAAATTCAACAATAAAAGTCCCTATGTGTACCTTCGGATAGCACAATTGCATATATTTGAACTGCTGTAAAATCACTTTGCTCAATATTCCCTGGCTATGGGTGGTATATTTGACTTCTACACATCTAAGACTATAGCCACATGCAATATCAAGCATTTTTACTGTACCATTTTGGAGAAATTCAACAATAAAAGTCCCTATGTGTACCTTCGGATAGCACAATTGCATATATTTGAACTGCTGTAAAATCACTTTGCTCAATATTCCCTGACTATGGGTGGTATATTTGACTTCTACACATGTAAGACTATACCCACATGCAATATCAAGCATTTTTACTGTACCATTTTGGAGATATTGTACAATAAAAGTCCCATATGTGTACCTTCGAATGGCACAATTGCATATATTTGAACTGCTGTAAAATCACTTTGCTCAATATTCCCTGACTATGGGTGGTATATTTAACTTCTACACATGTAAGACTATACCCACATGCAATATCAAGCATTTTTACTGTACCATTTTGGAGAAATTCAACAATAAAAGTCCCATATGTGTACCTTCGGATAGCACAAAACTACTGTAAATCAAATATACCACCCATAGCCAGGGAATATTGAGCAAAGTGATTTTCCCAGTACAAGGCGGCAGGACAAGAGGAACGCACTGGCCTTGCCCAGCTAATGTGCATCCTACGGAAAAACATCAGAGTTCTCCGCCGGGCTGAGTGGCATCGGCGGCGCGAGCGGGCACGCAAACGAGCGGCTTTCATCGCTAACCCCTTCAAGTTCACCAAGGATTTGCTGGGGCAGAAGCGCAGTGGCAAACTGGCCTCCTCGCAGGAAGACATAGACCAACATCTGAAGCAGACGTACAGCGACCCCGCAAGAGAGCAGGAGTTGGGAGAGTGTAACAACCTCATAGAACCCCCTGAACCAGATGTGCAGTTCGACATGTCGGAGCTGCAGCTACCGGAAGTCAGGGAGGTCGTCCGCAAAGCAAGGGCAAGCTCTGCTCCAGGTCCGAGTGGCACTTCATACAAAGTGTACAAGAACTGTCCCAAACTCCTGCTGCGTCTCTGCAAAATCCTGCGAGTCTTCTGGAGAAGGGGGAGGATCCCTGATCAATGGAGAGTGGCTGAAGGGGTCTGGATCCCGAAGGAGGAAAACTCCACCCAGCTAGACCAGTTCCGCATCATCTCCCTGTTGTGTGTTGAGGCAAAGGTTTTCTTCAGCGCTGTTTCCAAACGGCTGTGTACCTACCTGGCAAAGAACACCTACATCGACACATCGGTCCAGAAAGGAGGCATTTCAGGAATGTCAGGATGTCTGGAGCATACCGGTGTGGTGACACAGCTCATTCGGGAGGCCAGAGAGAACAAAGGCAACCTGTCGGTGCTGTGGCTTGACCTGGCAAATGCTTACGGTTCCATTCCACACACGTTGGTTCAGCTCACTCTGACAAAACATCATGTACCCAGCAGGTGTAGAGACCTCATCGCTGATTATTACAGCAACTTCAGGATGAGGGTCTCTTCAGGAGCAATAACATCCAGTTGGCACAAGGTGGAGATCGGTATCATCACAGGGTGTACCATCTCTGTGACATTGTTCTCCCTAGCCATGAACATGCTCACTAAGTCAGCTGAGCCAGAGTGCAGAGGGCCCCGTACGAATTCCGGACAACGGCAACCACCCATCAGGGCATTCATGGATGACCTCACAGTCATGACAGAATCAGTCCCAGGCTGCCGGTGGATTCTGAAGGGGCTTGAGAAGCTGGTGGAGTGGGCCCGGATGCGTTTCAAACCCATCAAATCCAGATCAATGGTGTTGAGAAAAGGGAAGGTGGAGGACAAGTTCCGGTTTCACATCTCAGGCACAGCCATCCCAACTATCACAGAGAAACCAGTCAAGAGCCTGGGAAAGGTTTTTGACTGCTCTCTGAGAGACGCAACATCCATCCAGTCGACCTGTACTGAGTTGGATAGCTGGCTGAAATCCGTGGACAAGTCAGGCCTACCTGGAAAATTCAAAGCCTGGGTCTACCAACATGGCATTCTTCCCAGGATCCTGTGGCCCCTCCTTGTCTACGCAGTCCCTATCTCAACAGTTGAGACCTTGGAGAGGAGGGTCAGCAACCACCTCCGGAGATGGCTCGGACTACCAAGGAGCCTGAGCAGCATTGCACTCTACGGAAACACCAACAAACTGCAACTGCCGTTCAAATCCCTGGAGGAGGAATTTAAGGTGACTAGAGCCAGAGAAGTGGTTCAGTACAGGGACGCAAGTGATCCGAAGGTGGCTAAAGCAGGGATCCAAGTAAGGACTGGCAGGAAATGGAGGGCAGAGGAAGCAGTCCAAGAGGCAGATGCAAGGCTGCGCCAGAGGTGCCTGGTGGGCGTGGTCACACGAGGCAGAGCAGGGCTAGGTTCCTTTCCGAGTCCCCAAATGAACACCAGAGGGAAGGAAAGGCGCCGCCTTGTTCAGGAGGAGGTGAGAGCAGCAGTGGAGGAGACCAGAACCTGCAAGGCTGTGGGAATGAAGCAACAGGGAGCTTGGACGAGATGGGAGAACGCGGTCGAGAGGAAAGTGACCTGGGCAGAGCTGTGGAAAGCTGAGCCTCACCGCATCAAATTCCTCATCCAGGCAGTGTATGACGTGCTTCCAAGCCCGTCAAACCTGCACACATGGGGCATAGCAGAGACACCAGCATGCCCACTGTGTTCCAAGCGAGGAACTCTGGAGCACATCCTCAGCTGCTGTACAAGGGCACTTGGAGATGGACGGTACAGGTGGAGGCATGACCAAGTCCTTAAGACCATTGCTGAAGCCATCAGCACAGGACTGGAGTGGGCAAAGCATGTCCGACCCTCCAAGAAATCCATTGCCTTTGTCAGAGCTGGGGACAAGCCAACTCCTGTCAGAAGAACATCATCTGCAGGCATCCTGATGTCTGCAAGAGACTGGCAGGTGTTGGTGGATCTGGAACATCAGCTGAAGTTCCCCAGCCATATTGTAGTCACCACCCTGCGACCAGACATTGTCCTTGTTTCTGAGTCCACCAAGCAAGCAGTGCTGCTGGAGCTGACAGTCCCGTGGGAAGATCGCCTGGAAGAAGCCTTTGAAAGGAAGCTCTCCAAGTACGCAGGACTGGTCAGCGACTGCCATCAGGCTGGTTGGAGAGCAAGGTGTTTCCCTGTGGAGGTTGGATGCAGAGGATTTGCAGCCTGGTCCTTGGCCAGAGCCTTCAGTACCTTAGGCATCGAGGGAGAGAGAAAGAGGAGAGCCATCCGCAGTACCACCGATGCGGCAGAGAGAGCCTCAAGATGGCTGTGGCTCAAAAGAGGGGAGCCTTGGAGTCATGGTAGCTAGCTAGCCGTCTGGACACAAGCTGGGGTCTGATCAACCCTGGCTGGGTCACCTGGAGGAGGGCGTATGATGTTGAAAGACCCGAAACGCCCTAAGAGTCCAGGAACATCACTGAGGATGTGTCCAGACTAGGCATCAGTAGATGTATGTACACAGCTACAGCAGTTCAAATATATGCAATTGTGCTATCCGAAGATACACATAGGGACTTTTATTGTTGAATTTCTCCAAAATGGTACAGTAAAAATGCTTGATATTGCATGTGGGTATAGTCTTACATGTGTAGAAGTCAAATATACCACCCATAGTCAGGGAATATTGAGCAAAGTGATTTTACAGCAGCTCAAATATATGCAATTGTGCCATTCGAAGGTACACATATGGGACTTTTATTGTACAATATCTCGAAAATGGTACAGTAAAAATGCTTGATATTGAGTGTAGGGGTAGTCTTAGATGTGTAGAAGTCAAATATACCACCCATAGCCAGGGAATATTGAGCAAAGTGATTTTACAGCAGTTCAAATATATGCAATTGTGCTATTCGAAGGTACACATAGGGACTTTTATTGTTGAATTTCTCCAAAATGGTACAGTAAAAATGCTTGATATTGCATGTGGGTATAGTCTTACATGTGAAGAAGTCAAATATACCACCCATAGTCAGGGAATATTGAGCAAGGTGATTTTACAGCAGCTCAAATATATGCAATTGTGCCATTCGAAGGTACACATATGGGACTTTTATTGTACAATATCTCCAAAATGGTACAGTAAAAATGCTTGATATTGCATGTGGGTATAGTCTTAGATGTGTAGAAGTCAAATATGCCACCCATAGCCAGGGAATATTGAGCAAAGTGATTTTACAGCAGTTCAAATATATGCAATTGTGCTATCCGAAGGTACACATAGGGACTTTTATTGTTGAATTTCTCCAAGATGGTACAGTAAAAATGCTTGATATTGCATGTGGGTATAGTCTTACATGTGTAGAAGTTAAATATACCACCCATAGTCAGGGAATATTGAGCAAAGTGATTTTACAGCAGTTCAAATATATGCAATTGTGCCATTCGAAGGTACACATATGGGACTTTTATTGTACAATATCTCCAAAATGGTACAGTAAAAATGCTTGATATTGCATGTGGGTATAGTCTTACATGTGAAGAAGTCAAATATACCACCCATAGTCAGGGAATATTGAGCAAAGTGATTTTACAGCAGCTCAAATATATGCAATTGTGCCATCCGAAGGTACACATATGGGACTTTTATTGTAGAATATCTCCAAAATGGTACAGTAAAAATGCTTGATATTGAGTGTGGGGGTAGTCTTAGATGTGTGGAAGTCAAATATACCACCCATAGCCAGGGAATATTGAGCAAAGTGATTTTACAGCAGTTCAAATATATGCAATTGTGCTATCCGAAGGTACACATAGGGACTTTTATTGTTGAATTTCTCCAAAATGGTACAGTAAAAATGCTTGATATTGCATGTGGGGGTAGTCTTACATGTGTAGAAGTTAAATATACCACCCATAGCCAGGGAATATTGAGCAAATTGATTTTACAGCAGTTCAAATATATGCAATTGTGCCATTCGAAGGTACACATATGGGACTTTTATTGTACAATATCTCCAAAATGGTACAGTAAAAATGCTTGATATTGAGTGTGGGGGTAGTCTTAGATGTGTAGAAGTCAAATATGCCACCCATAGCCAAGGAATATTGAGCAAAGTGATTTTACAGCAGTTCAAATATATGCAATTGTGCTATCCGAAGGTACACATAGGGACTTTTATTGTTGAATTTCTCCAAAATGGTACAGTAAAAATGCTTGATATTGCATGTGGGTATAGTCTTACATGTGTAGAAGTCAAATATACCACCCATAGCCAGGGAATATTGAGCAAAGTGATTTTACAGCAGTTCAAATACAACGAAACATGCCACTTGGAAGCACAAATATGGGACTTTTAGTTTGGCATTTCTCCACATTGTTGCAATAAAGATACTTGATATTAAGTTTTTCATTCATCATGGGCGTATGAAACACTGTAATACAACATATTTCAT
Source organism: Merluccius polli (assembly GCA_030340625.1). Classification (NCBI taxonomy): domain Eukaryota; kingdom Metazoa; phylum Chordata; class Actinopteri; order Gadiformes; family Merlucciidae; genus Merluccius; species Merluccius polli. Next base: position 387,625 of record JAOPHQ010005983.1, read on the forward strand.
TTAAATGTAGGTTTTAATTATAGCTTACGGTTCTTAATACATTTATTTTGAGAAACCGGAAGTGAATACGCGGTTTCGCCCGTTTCGCCGCTTCTACCGTAATGCTGAGAATATTTGTACACTCGAAATGTAAGTGCGGCTCATTTGACCACGGTGATCGGAGGAACGGCTGGCTTGACCGCAGTCTACTATAGCTGCACTCACTGTGCACAAATTAGAAAATTAGGGGGGCAAAAGGGAAAAGCTGTGTTAAATGTTGTTATTTTATGGGAGCTGATTACTACAATAAGTCTGAATTGTAAAATAAATCACATTCAGTGAAGATAGGCCTGTGCTTCCCTTTCTATTTTGGTAATTTTTTGCAGAATTCTGATTGTTAATGTTGTCTAGATTTGCTTGCCCATAAAAAATGGTTTAAACACACCTCCTAAGCAACCGTCCAAAGTAAACAGAAACAACCACATATTCACTTGGTTTAAGATTGTCTTTACCTACAATTTCCATGTTTCATTTTTATAAGTGGCTTGTGCATGAATCAAAAGGATGGTCAGAAATGTTCCAACTTTCAAACATTGTAACCAAAGGCTTATAGGCCTGAAAAATGTATTGTTACATTTGTTGAATGTCTATAGGCTAGTAAACCATGCCAGAGAATGATCATAGCCTACACACCTGTTTTTATCCTAAATAACCTACTAACATCAAAAGTGAAAACACAGAATTCTCAACTCCCAGTTTATTGGATGAAAGCGACGACACCAGCCAAATACACAGGTGAGGCCATATACATATCACTGAAAAGGAACTGTAAGAGGCACATGGTATGAAAATGAACAGAAATGCCATCTCATGGCCAAGCACAAATATGAAAAGGAACTGTAAGAGGCACATGGTATGAAAATGAACAGAAATGCCATCTCATGGCCAAGCACAAATATGAAAAGTAACTGTAAGAGGCACATGGTATGAAAATGAACAGAAATGCCATCTCATGGCCAAGCACAAATATGAAAAGGAACTGTAAGAGGCACATGGTATGAAAATGAACAGAAATGCCATCTCATGGCCAAGCACAAATATGAAAAGGAACTATTAGTGGCACATGTTCTGAATAAGAACAGAAATGCCATCTCATGGCCAAGCACAAATATGAAAAGGAACTATTAGTGGCACATGTTCTGAGTAAGAACAGAAATGCCATCTCATGGCCAAGCACACATATGAAAAGGAACTATTAGTGGCACATGTTCTGAGTAAGAACAGAAATGCCATCTCATGGCCAAGCACAAATATGAAAAGGAGCTGTTAGTGGCAATGAACAGAAATGCCATCTCATGGCTGTTACTATGGAAAAAAAAACACCAAAAAATACCACCACACAATGGTTATTGGCAGGCAGGGCAGTAAAAATCCAGATCTGTATCTGGATTGCCAGCACATGTAATATGGCACCAACCCTTGCAGCGGGTACATTCAATCTGTCAAAGAGAAACAAAACATTAATTTTGGGATGTGTACAGACACAACTACCATCTTTGCAATAAGTGCACTTACCCACTGGTCATGGGCGTCCTCTGTGCCACATATCCTGCAGAGCTCTGAAATGTCATCTGTGGAAATAAAGAGGCACTTATTGCAAATGTTCTGTTCACCACAAACACCATTGTATAGGGCACATGAAATACCAACCAGTTCCTCTGAAGAGTTGCTCAGCAATCTCCATCCTTAAGGCCAAGATGCCCTCTGCATCCACGCTGAATGGAGTTTGTTTGACCAACAAAATTAACTCTGCAAGCTTTTTCACAGCAAAAGACTGTTAGACAATTCATCAAGCTCAATCATGATAGCCATATAAAAAAGTGAACAAGCAAAATTGCTTACTTTGCAAACAATAACCCCACATGACGTCATGTCGTTTTGTACTGGATGTGGCAAAGTTGCACCAGACCAGCGGGACTGATGAATGCCCCTCTGCCTCATGAATGCTCTATACATACGGAACAGAGCAACAACATTGTGTTATCAACTTTGCCATTGAAATCTGAACAGATTGGATTATATTACATTATATTATATGCACACACACACACACACATATATACTGTATATATACCTGGTAATGTCGATGCATTTTTGAATTCCCTCTGGTTTGGCACCAAAAGGGTCCAAGTAAAGGCACCGTTTTTCTTTGGGAAACATTGCCTGCATTTGGGAAATCATATATTACTGTAATACATTGTTTGTCATTGGTATGAACTGAATGTCACTTACAACTAACGTCCAGTGATTTTCAGAGCAGACAGCTCCTACCAGGACGTCATAAACCTGGGGTTCCAGCTGGGAAAGCAATGGAGTTTACAAGTTTAGTGAAAACATATGTTTTTACTGTTAATTAATACTCTTCAATAAGCCTACCTTCTTGAGGCCTTTGAATGTCCCCTTCCAAATGGCGGACATCTCATATGAGTCAATTAAGAGGGCCTTTCCATCTGAATGCCTCCTCACCAGCAACTCTAAATATGCATTGATGATCTATATGGCAAGAACAGGTCATAACATAGAAATGGGAAGTCACATGGACACAATGCAGTCAGTTTAATATCTATATACCTTGCTCTCCACCAGCTTGCCTGGTCCAAGATGTTCGCAAATATTCCGTGAGAATATTTTGTAGGGGCCTATTTTGGACCAGAATAGCCCCCCCTTCTCCCCAGCCCAAATGTTTTGGATCACTGTAGAATAAACAGAGAGAGGGGGGGGGGGGGATTTGATCAGCCACTTGTGTATCTGGTGAAATGCAACAACTCTACACACTCAGTACTTACAGGTTTGCATCTCCGAGTTGATCTCAGCAACCATGCTTGCACTGGAGCATGGAGCATCACTGGGGATGGACAGATCAAGTGGGTCATCCACACTGCTGAGGGAAGGAGGGAGTGATGGGCAGTCATCCTCACTGCTGAGGGAAAGGGTGGGTGTTGAGCTGTCATCCTCCATGATGAGGAAACGAGGGAGGGATAACAGCTCATCCTCCATGGTGGGGGAAGGAGGGAGTGATGCGCAGGCAACCTCCATGGTGGGGGAAGGAGGGAGGGATAACAGCTCATCCTCCATGGTGGGGGAAGGAGGGAGTGATGCGCAGGCAACCTCCATGGTGGGGGAAGGAGGGAGGGATAACAGCTCATCCTCCATGGTGGGGGAAGGAGGGAGTGATGCGCAGGCAACCTCCATGGTGGGGGAAGGCGGGAGGGATAACAGCTCATCCTCAATGGTGGGGGAAGGAGGGAGTGATGGGAGGTCATCCTCCATGGTGGGGGGCTCAACTGGGGCCCCTGGAGCCTGTGCGGGCCATTTACGTGGAACCCTTGGAGTGGGATCCACATACAGACTCAGCTGGTCCACATTGATCCTGTGGCTCATGTTGCCTCGGTCAGGCATCAGGTCGGCGCTTTTCCCCTCGAGCCGAGTGATTGTGTATGGACCCAACATGGACCTTTCCAACTTCCCCCCCTTCCTCTGCTCCTGACGGATGTTTTCACGGAGGACCCGGTCGCCAACTTTAAGGCCGTCATCCAGGCCTTCCTCTGTCCGCTTTTGAATGACCTTCTCCTGGGCCCTCTTAATGTTTGCCACAGCAAGCGCATAGTGCTGAGGCAGGGACAGGACATTCTGCGACGGCACTTCTGCACCAGCCAGTGCCTCCGCTTGCTCATGGGTGACCTGTGCAAGAACAAAACAATACATGGTAGAGAGCTTGATTTTCAGACATTTCAGACTGTAATGAAAATCTTACTTTACCTCATAGGTCTCAGGGATCTCCACCGGGTACCTTGCCTCCCTCCCATACATCAAAAAGTAAGGCGTGTACCTGGTTGTAAACTGTTTTTTTGTCCTTAACGCAAAAATGGTGGGCTGAAGGAACTGGTCCCAAGTTGTTGGCTTGTCCCCCACAAGCTTGGTCAGGGCCCTGTAAAATACAAATCCTTGTTTAGTGCTTTGTGAGTCCTGAACACCTCTGTGGGACAGTAGGCTGGTACCTTTGAATGCTGCCATTCATCCTTTCCACCAGCCCATTGGTCTGGGGATGGTAAGGGCTGCATAAACTCCGCTCAATGCCCAGCTTCTTGCATAGGGAGAAGTTCAGCTGTAACAAAATTATGAACATTGTGATAGACTAATGTCATAGAATTTAGGAGGAGAGCATGGCAAGTTGCTCCTACCTTGTTTACGAATTCTCTGCCCCGGTCGGTAAGAATGCGCTTGGGCGCCCCAAATTTGTAACAAAAATCCATCACGCACTCCCCCACCAACTCTGCAGTCTTTTTTTTTAGGGGATAGGCCTCCGTCCATTTAGTGAGGTAATCCACCATCACACAAATGTAGGTGTTCCCACTCTGGCTGGGAGCCAGTGGCCCGATGAGGTCCATCCCCACCAACTCAAGACACTCGGTGACCTGGGGAAAGACTGTATGTTATAGGGCAAGCACATTACATACAATACTATAAGAGTAGCCGATCTAGAATTCACCTCGATGGGGATGTAGGATTTTTTCTTTTTGATGGATATTTTCTTGGCCTGGCAGGCAGGACACTCAGCTACCTATAGATAACTCATTGAATATCATGCCTATTGTGAAGAGATTCACTGCCTTTTATCCAACACAATTTCCACGTTCTGTTTTACGACATAAGATACATCGGTCAATACCACACTCGTGGATTTTGAAGCTTTTACGTGTCTTAAAAACACTCTGGCATGGGCGTCACCATAATATAATTGGTGGGGGACACGTCCCCCCCACCCTTGCAAAAAAGTAATTTGGACCCCCCCACATTTGCCATCAAAAATATTACTGCATGACTGGTCTACTAGTCCAGCGTTCTTTCCATTGCTTAACAATCAAATCCGTTCCACTTTATCGGTAGGGGGAATACCCATAGAAATAGAAATCCACTCCGCGTTTTCCTGTTTTTTTAACACACAAAGCAGCATCACGCACGCATTCAAAACACGCACCGAAGCAAGCCTATGTTGAGAGTCGGATCAACGACAGCGATAGACTTCAGAAACACAGACTGAACGCTGAACACAGTCACTTCAGTCCTCTGTGTATTAGTGTTGTCACGATACCAAAATTATCGCTTCGATACCGATACCAAGTTGAGAATTGCGATTTCGATACTTTTCCTGGACAAGGCGAAACACTCTCGAATAACATTTTTGTGCTTTACCGCGACGCTGCGGTGAAGTGCAAAACCAACACGTTCTCATCCCAACTCGTAATATACCGACGATTTGTCACGCCCCTAGACGTCTGATACTGACGCAAAAGGTACCCCCCGCGTCTGTGTGAAACGATCTGGGTTCTCATAAACCTGTTCGCGTTGGTAAGAGACAAGCAGAGTCTACAGCGTCCGCTCGCAGAGCAGAGTCTACAGCGTCCGCAGTCTACTGTGAAACAATTCACTCCAAAAAGGGTTAGGGTTATGGTTAGGGATAGCATAATCTTGGGTTAGGGTTAGGCAGTAGACTCTGCTCTGACTCTGCAGACGCGGGAGGGTACCTTTTGCGCCAGTATCAGACGTCTAGGGGCGTGACAAATCGTCGGTATATTACGAGTTGGGATGAGAACGGGCTGGCAAAACACACTGGCGCCGCAGCCAGGGCTGGAATGGCCATCGGCCCACCGGGCGATGCACATCTTTGGGCCGGCCCAGGACTGTCATAATAATATATATTTTTTTAAAGTCATTTGTCCTAACCGAAGGCGGTGTGTTACGATCGCCCCCCCCCCCCCGTCGGTCGTCGGTCCGGGGTGTGTCACGATCGCGCGCAACCCCCCCCCCCCCGCCACCACCGGTTGTAGGTCCGGGTGGGTTACGATCGCGACACGCCCCCCCCCCCCCCCCCCCCCCCCCCTGAGAATCGCGGTACTTTTGAAGTATTGGTGCACCGTGCAACACTACTGTGTTTTACACCAGAACATAATAGTAGTCAGTAATTGCAGACCATGCCAGCTCCAAGGAAAATCAATGAAAGAGGAAGATCATTTTAAATCTGAAAACATGGTAAAATGCACCAGAATGCGGGAAATTGCATCTACTTCTTTCAAATTTTTCTGGGGGAGGACCCCCCTACCCCCCATCAAAATATGTCCCCCCCACTTTCAAAAAGCTGGTGACGCCCTTGGGGGTAGGCACTAGCGGCGCCAGGATTTTGATTGTGGGTGGGCCTCCAGAAAACTGGATGGGCCAGTTAAAATAAGCCAGAAAAAAACCCGGGTTCCCCTTCATCTCCGTTTCAGCGCTTTTCTGCGGCATTGAGGACAGCGACTCAGTAGCCTACCTGTGTGGCTCTTGTGTCGCTGTCCTCAGCTCAGTGCTGAAGCGGACAAAGACATACACCTTGGCAGTAAGCCTAACTTCATTTATCTCTTTTGAACGTTCAATATTCAAAAAGACTGAAACAGAATTATATCTTTGGAGGGTCTGTTTCTCTCTCCATTTATTTACCCAGCAGCGAACTGTCCAAAATTATTTAACTATTTCTTATAAATTCATAATGACAGAAGAACTGTATCGACATGAAATAACAGCAACATTGAATCTGACACAGCTGCTAAACACAAACAGCAGGAAAACAATCCAAAATTATTTCTCCTGTAGCTTATTTCTTAAGAATAATTAAATGAATAACATATCTAACCATATAAACAACAGCATAACAATCAGAGATAACTGATAAATAATCACACATGCACACAATTCAATTCAAACTTGCTTGTGGGACGTGGGCATGTTACAGCAGGAGACGGCGGGGTTTCGTGCTGAACACAGCAAGAATTTCTTGATACTCCAGTGAATCAGTCAATTCCCTTTCAAATGAAAGCAGGGACAAAGAGTTCAGTCTATCTGTCAACATTGTTGCCCTGGTGCCTGTTTTTATCCGATTGACAGCTGAAAAGAGTCTCTCCACAGTACATGTCCTCATGGGCAATGTGAGGAGGGCCCGCAAGAGACTGTTCATGTTGGGGAAAATATCACGGGGGCATGCGTCGAGCACTTCTACGAGTGTTTCCTTTTTCTCGTCCATGGTCTTGTTGGCCTTTGCCTTTCTTTTAAGCTGCTGCACAAACACAGTGTGCTCTGCGTCTTCCACCAGAATGGAAAAGTGCGCGCAGGAGGGCTGGATGAGAGCCTTGTCACCAAAGGTGACAAGGCTCTCATCCATCTCATATTGACCATGGCAAGCAGGCAGCAGCGGCTCTCATAAAGCCGTATGTGTCGGGCTTGAAACGAGTGTTCAGCTCCATCATCTACTTGTCCAGAATGTCATTCCATAATTTCTGTAGGTCCGAGCTTTGCTGTAGGTGATGATTTGCCCAGAGTAGAATCAACGTGCGTATTGTCTAACCTGGCCGGCAACTTCCTCTTGCGTGATCCACTGATATCCCAGCGCACAATCTCATGTTTATTCATCAGCTCATCTGTCAGTGCCATTACTTTATCAAATGCATCATTTTCATTCCTGAATTGTGTGTAGCTGTCCTTGAGCCCTTCAATTAGATCAATACAATCTGTAACTGATAGTGTGGCAGATTGCAAGCCCTTAGTGGCGTAGTCGCTGACTTCAAATAACTGGTCGAATGTGACAAGCAGAAACAAAAACTTTGTCGTTTGCATTTGGTGCAGTAGGGAGTCAGCTTCAAGTTTTGTTTGGACAGAACTTTCCGAGAATGTGGCGAGGGTCTCCAAAATAGGTCCCAGGAGTGTCAACACCTTACTGACTGCATTTGACCATGAGCTCCACCTCACATCACAGGATCTCTCCAGCTCCAGTGTTTTTTGCCCTGGTCACATCTGCTTTTGAATTTCCAGAAATTTGGCATGTCTATGCGCCCCAGTCATAAAGTTATGCAAGCTGTTTATAATAACGAAAAACGTTGAAATGCCAGGAGACACTTGAGCTGCTGTGCACAGGACAAGGTCTATGTGAGTTACAATGCACATATATAGCGTGGGGAAACGTCTTCTTCAGTATCACATGTACCCCTCCTCAGGGGCGCAGATGGGATTTTTGAACTGGGGGGGACCAAGCTGTCAGCAAATGATTTCAACTCAATAAGTTATTTTTGTGTAATTTGGGCTTTAACTAGCACTCAAGTAGTTACTTTCATAATAGCCTATGGGCCAATGGTTTGCACTAAAAAGCCATTGGAGAATTCTTATTTAAAATCATGGATAAACAACAATGAACATTGTTAAACAAAGGCCTACCTGATCAACACTAGCCATATATGATGAAACTGTTATTTGTCTGGAATGTCAATCACCCACCAAAACTTCATGCCTTATGCAAAATATGTTTTATTTAAACATTTGTGTATAAACTCAGAACCCCAGTCTGTAAACAACAACATATTTGCATACACAAACAAATTTACTGTCTGGAAGCAGACTCACCGAAGGACCCAAAAACATCTCTCCTCCTTTCATTAACCTGAACATACTGCTGGGCAATTTCTTGTCTGTCCAGTCTGTCAAGCCTCTCTTGGTGAATATGGCACACAGCAATGCCATTTAGTCTTTTTTGAGTCATGGTTGATCGCAACCATGTCTTCAACCTGCGCAACCCACTAAAACTGCGCTCTGCCTCAGCAGATGATATGGGTACCACCATCAACAATCTCACTAGTGTCTCTACCTGATCAAACAGGCCACGGACTTCAGGGGGCATTTCTTTCAGAGCATGCACAGCATCTGCAGTTGTGTTGACCTTGTACTTGTTTTTAAACATGGCCAGTTGGACTCTCAAGTCTTTGTCTTTCAGTTCAGGATATTTGCGAACTGCTGCATCATTTGTAATGCGAGTAAGGAGTGAGTTTTCCAGTTCTTTTAATGTTTGAATGCCTGGTTGCATAAACCTCTCAGTAATTTGTGCATCTACTGTGTCTAGGACACGGTAGAACTCTGCTCTGTAAAAATCCACAGCTGATCCAGGTGTGTATGCATATCTTTTAGGGGGCCTATGTGTGCGGGGTAGTACAATGGGCTCTAGAGACAGATTGCCACACCTGTCCTCTGCCTCCTTAAAGACTGCCTCAAAGTGTTCTGTTTCTTTTGGATTTCAAGCTGTCTTGGACCAAGGAGACTGCAGAGAGCATGCCCTCCATTGTCTGAGTCTTTTTCTGGAGAGATGTGTTTAGAACCTCTAGTTCACTGATCACATCTAAGGCAAGCAGAAGTCCCAGTACAACATTACCCTGTTGCAGTTGAACACGTAAGCCCTCTGCCCTGCTTGCAGACTCAGAAAGACTTGCAGCCATCTCCTCTAGTGCACTTAGTACCATCCCATATTGGCTGAGAACAGCACGGATAGCAGGTGAGCGTACAGTCCACCTTGTGGGACATAAAGGCCTGATGGACAGGGCGGGCCCTTCCCCTTCAGCTGCAACAATGGCTTTAAACTTGTCTTTCAACTTACCAGACCGCCCAAAAAATGGGCCTAACCCTAACCCTAACCCTAACAATAATAATAATCACAATCACATCTTTTCAAACTTTTTTTTACTTTATTGACTCAAGTCTTACATAGTTATATTTTTGTGAGCTGTCCAATACACATGTCTGTCACACACACATCAACACTAAATCTAACAATAATGATCAAAATTAAACACAGGGAATACTAAGGCCAACAAAATTGTCGCGCCGGGATCTACGCAGGACCCCCCCGCCCCGGTCCTCTGTCTGCAAATGCGTGTGGTGCTGTCACGGTTGCCTAGCGACAGACACCACACACCGGCGCTGCTCACAAAAATGTCCACTTTAAAAATGTCCACTACACCCGATACTCCACCACGTCCTCAAAAGCGGAAACGCTTGCAGAACATCTTTTTTTAGATAAGTGTTTGTTGTTTTTTTGTACTGTTTTTTTCTTTAAGTAAAAATGTTCAAAGAGAGTCCCTATAGTTATGCACTTAAAAAGTTACATGAAGTTCTCAGTTTATTTAGTTTATATTTTAAAAGTTAATTGTTGCACACGCCACACAAAGAGATTTCATTCAAGATTTAATTGACTGCACTTTATAAGAGAATGTGTTCATTGGTAATAAAGCATTTCAAGCTTTAAGTATGACTAATTGCTTTCTTGATCACCCTAAAAACACCAGCACAAAATAAAACATACCACTGCTGCGGGTGCCCCGCCCGACAGGAGTCGGGCCCGTGGTGGGCGTCCATTATTTTAATTTCTGAAAGGTGGCAACCCTAATTACATAATATAGCGTATATACTTTGTTGATTCATTTAATTGATTAATGACAACAAAGCTTAATGGATATATCAGGGACTGTGATCAAACCCAAGAACACCACTAAGTGATTAGTTTATATGCAGTATATTTTCATTTTACATTTCACCGACTTGACTTGTATGTTCTTGCTTAACCGTCACCTTTAAGTGCGGCGTGGCGGTGTTTGTCATTGAAGCCTCGATGACAATATCTCCATGTTTAAATTTACGATGGTCGTGTAAGGCCAAATCTCTCAGAAAACCACGCTGGGGTTTGTAGTACATCAAATCGTACAGCTCATAATCACATTCCACATTGCTTTCGAAAACCCCCACGGCAAACAAGTTGTCGTAGAAGTCGAAGTCAAACGGCACAGAAAACATGACAGCAATTTTACAAAGGGTTTCCGACCCGCTGTTGACCAGGTCGTACGTGAAGACGCCAACGGCGCCTGTTGCTGTCCCCGTTGTCTTGGTGAAGACGGCTCTGCCCGTGGTTGCCACTTCGATGACACTTGGCAATGGCGTGTCAACGCGTCCACTGACTATGTGCATCCTAATGATGAAATCATGATAATAATTAATAATTTTATTACGAATAATATTTTTTATAAATAATAATAATATCATCATTATCCTCATAAATTATGTATTTTATGAGGATAATGATATTACTATTATTATTCAGAATTATAATTATTATTAGTAATAACATTATTCATTATAATAGTGTGAAATGGAGTGTGGATGAGTCTGTCTTGCGTGGAGCAAGGCTCACTCAATTCAGTAGACTTAACGCATCAACTCTTAAATATCTGCAAGTCTTTGCACTGAACAAGGTAGGTCATAGGATTAACATGTCTATCTTTGTTCATGGTTATTGATTGAGAACAATCAACTGACAGGATAGGCTGTAAAATGATCATCCACTACTGATGCCATGTCATTTTGTCATGGCAGCAGTAATATTAAAATAGTAATATAATATAACCTAAATATTTCAAATGGAAAATATGGTAGAAACACAAATATGATGCCTACATTTGCCAAGCACCAAATTAAATACAGTTGGTCATGTGTAATTTCTAGAGCATGACATACCTGGAGTCTTTAAGACAATAGGACTCGGTAGCATTTTCAACCTCAACGCTGCACGAGCGATTACCCATTCCTTCGCATTCACAGGGGCAGCTACGGTAAACTTGATGGATGGCGACCTACTGTGACACACCACAAACGGAGACAAACACAATCATTCAATATGAAGAAAATACATTATATATATATATATATATATATATATATATATATATATATATATATATATATATATATACAGTATATATAATATATATATATATATATATATATATATATATATATATATACAGTATATATAATATATATATATATATATATATATATATATATACTGTATATTAGAGATGGGCATAGATTAATTTCTTTAATCTAGATTAATCTGTGTAATCTTGAAATCAATCTAGGATAATCTAGATTAAAGTGGCTCATTAGAATGGTGTCGAAGGCGTGCATAATGTGTGTGCGCTACCTAAATATTGACTTATCATACCTAAATAATGACTGAGAACAGGTCTGTGCGGTTGTCGAGCGGGGGGGGGGGGGGGGTTAGGGGGGGGGGGGTGCTGTCGGAGGTATTGTTGAGCGGGGGGGGGGGGGGGTGCTGTCGGAGGTAGGCTATATAGTTGCGCGATTGTTGAGCGGGGGGGCTACCGGAGTGTTTCAGTTGCGCGATTGTTGAGCAGGGGGGGGGGGTGCTGTCGGAGGTATATAGTTGCGCGAATGTTGGCCATCACTAATATACTGTATATATATATATATATATATATATATATATATATATATATATATATATATATATATACTGTTAGATCCGTCAACCAAACCACCTCGTGAGAGCCGGCTTTATGTGAAACCTGTTGTCCAGTAACGGTTGTTAACAGGTCGGTGGGGAGATCCGCCCAGCCCCTAACTACCGCAGGCACCAGCAGATGTATTCCTACCCCGCTCGCCTCGGCGCTCCGCCTCTGAGCATAGCCCTGGTCAGGGCCGGTCTGTATAATAGCTCTCCCCTGGGACCCTATGCACTTGGAAGTTTGCTGGGATAAGGGTTTGGATATATCTAACTCTCGGGATATGTTTCCTCATTGGTGAGTAAGTAACCTTAGATCCACGATGCGCATTCCTACTCGTATCTATTGTAAAATGTCCTGATCCTACATAAAATAAGAATACACTGGCTGATGGAAAATGTTGTCTATATTTTATTTGACGAATTACAATTGGGAACAATGCAGAAAGCGCAAAAAGCTATCAACAAAAAAATAATACGGCACAGTAAATACTAATTAATAAAATGCCATCAGTGAGAATTCGAAAAAACAAACAAAAACAACGATTAAACATGTGATTATATCTAAGTATTTTGATCATGGTTCATACCTCTCTCCTCTGGGGCGGTAGTGCCAGTCGCGGAAAACCTTGTTCTGTTAGTGGTATAATCAGGACGTGCGTGTGTGTGTGTGTGTGTGTGTGTGTGGGGGGGCTGTTATAGAGATAGGGTGAATCCCATTCCCTTTTTTTTTTTTTTTTTTTTTTAACAATGGTGCTTGACAGACCAATATTTAATGGCTCCAATGACTCATGTTCAATCATATTTCATTTAAGTAAATTCATACTGTGGATATGTTCAACATAGCTACTACAATGTACAATATATGTTCAACTCAGTTGAACATAAACAATTTACAGTAACACATACTTTAAAGATAGTTTAACCAGTCATCCTGGATTTCCAGGAAAGCCGTTCCTAAAGTGGGCGGTCACTGATGAGCTCTATTGGCGCTGCTTTGAATGTGTATTCCTTTCTAATCTACCATTTTTAACTTTAGTTCACTTTGTGCAAATTGATTGGGACAATCGACATTCAGTGAGTACTGGGTTAAAAGTGAAAA